>PVIY010025474.1:0-29179 GCA_004026745.1 Myrmecophaga tridactyla
TGAAACCAAAACCAGGAGAAGAGCAGCAGATGTCATCATGTGCCTTCTCATGTGACAGAGGGACCCCAAATGCCAGCAGCCTTTCCTCAGAGAAGGTATCTTCCTCTTGATGTCTTACCTGGGGCATTTTCCTGGCCTTAGGACTGCAAATTTTTAAACTAATAAATCCCCATTGAAAAAGTCACCCCATGTCTGGTGTATTACAGTCTGTCAGCATTAACAAACTGTAACAGTGGCAAATGGATGGATGGGTGGTCTGTTATTCAGACATCAGAGAAACACAGCATTCAGATACATCCTACAGAATGGAAGCATTCATGGGCAGATGTGAAATGTCATGGGATTTCTGACATCGAGGCAGAGTCAGAGAAGGGGCACAGGGTCTTATCTGCCTTAACTCTTCATTGGCTGAAGACATTGGACTCAAATGAAGGGTGGGGTGGGATGTTAGCATTTACAGAGTGTCCCCTGGGTGCCAGGCATGGCACTGGGTCAACTACTCAGAAGAAAATGAAGCATCGCAAAGACAAGACCAAAAGTGGGTGGGCCTGAGGTTGGGAAGGAGAGAGGAGGGAAGGAGGAGGGTAAGGTGGGGACAAGGCAACTTCTTTATTTCAGGAACAAGTTCAGGAGAGGCTGACCCAGGTAATCCCAAAACAGAGCTCAGGTACAACTTCACAGCAATCATGAGATTGTAATAACAACTGGGCAGCTGAGTGCTGCCCTTGCAATGATCTCCACTTCCGAATCTCCGTAACCTGTAAGTGTCATCTCATATGGCAGAAGGTCATTGTGTACTGGAGTGGAGATGGGAGACCATCCTGTATTGCTTGGCTGGGTCCTAACTGCAGTGTCCAGTGACCTGATGTAGAAGGGCCGAGGGAGAGTTGACACACAGAAGAGGAGGCCGTATGGCCACAGAGGCAGAGCCTGGGGGGATGCAGCCAAAGCCAAAGGACACCTGTAGGAGGCAAGGAGGGACACTCCCCGAGACCCCAGCCCACATCTAGGCTTTGGCCCAACAACACTGATTTCAGAATTCTGGCCTCCAGGATTGAGAGCAAATTAATGGCTATTGCTTTAAGCCACTGAGTTTTTAGTAATTTGCTACAATGACATGAGAAATGAGCCCAGTGACCTGCCTCTGAGATCTGCTTACACTGGGGGCAGTCACCTGGGCCGGGCCTGTGATGAAGGCCTCATCGGTGATGGCCATGGCTTCTTCCTCCAAGGAGATGACCAGTGCCCAGGGCCTGGGTGGTGGGGGCAGAGCTGGCATTGGGAGCCTAAGGCATGACACTCAACACAAGTGACTCACAGGGACCCCATCACATGGCTGCAGGATAGCATGAGGGGGGTGAGGAAAGGGGATGGGACACCCCCAGTGAGGGAGGGGGGAGGCCTGGGCCGAGATCCCAGGACTGCAGCTCATGGTCCATCCACCCGGCTCCTGAGCAGCCCTTGGCCGGCCATACCCTGGGTGGCAGTTGGAATGGCAGAGGCTAGTGTTCTCAGCCATCTCAGTGGAGACCAAAACACTCAGCAGTGCAGGTGCCAGCCCTCGGAGCACCTGCTGCCCACAAGACGGGCAGCATCCCAAACCACGGCCTTTCCTCCAGCCCCAGGCCCTGCGGGATCCCCAGTGCCGGGCCAGGCAGGGTCTCCAGCCACAGCCTCCACTGCAGATGTCGCAGGAGCATCTGGTGTCAGGCTGAGGATTGCTGGAAGGTGTGGGATCGCACTTTTGTTTCAGTGTCCCTGATTGCACGTTTTGTGCAGGGAGTTGCCATTCTCCTCCTTTGTTCATCGGTGAGCGGTGGAGTGCTAGCAAAGCCATGCTCTTTGTGAGCGCAGTACTTGTTTCTCAGTGTCCCCGTATCTTAGGGCAGGAGTGATGGTTGGATGCCCAGTTCCTCCAGCTCTCAGGAGTTGCCCCCTAAACTCATTTGTCAGTGGGTGCCTGCGAGTGGGATGGAGAAGAATGACCTAAGCGGTGAGACATTTGTGAGAAGGTCAGGAAGACGTGTTGAGAGGGAGAGCAGTGACCTGTGCACCAAGCACCATTGGAGAGGGTCAGCAGCCCCGGGAAGGCCGGACCTCCTCCTGCAGACTGCGCTGTGGACGGTGAATCAGCAGTCAGAGCACCTTTAAGCTCCCCGCTGGGTCACAGGTGCTGTCTGAAGAACCGCACAATACATCATCTCCATAGCTTCCCATCAATAATTCCATTATATTGACGAGGAAGATGGAAACATCAGAAGGAGAAGGAAGAGAGCAGACGGAAGGCTGCTTTTACACTCCCCCTGAGTGTGAAATCTCTTCTGTCCCATGCCGGGAAAGGACCCGGTGTTGTATGGAGCTCGGCATGGGGCCCACGTAGCGGCAGACTGGCCAGAGGCTTTGATGACCAGGAAAGCCCGAAATAGAATGCAGAGCGAAAACGACCTGCAGCTGTGCCACAAAGCGCAGCATGGACCTACTGCCAGTAAATTTGTCAAAATTATGTGTCCTGGGTCAGAGTCATCTTCTGAAGTGTGACTTATTATGGCAGGCAGGCCTTCTAGATATTCCTAAGTCTCCAGAGTTCAGGCCCCGAGCCTCCTGGAGGTTGTCTGTGAATCAGTTTTCTTCTTTAAATGTGTCTCAAGAGAACTGAAGAGTGTTCTGAGGGCTCATCATTTAGGGTGGAGCTACTTATAAGATGGGGCTAGGGGTCAAAGCCGCGCTGCCAGAGGCTCGTGCCAGGCTCCGAGAGCGGCCCCATGGTGGGTCTGAGGTTCATCACCTGACACCAAACTCACCACGACGGTGACTTTCCCAGGTAAACGCAGTGTCTCCTGTGGTGTTTGTGTAAGTGTGTCTCCTACCAAGTGCAAATCCTCGTGCACTAATGCTTTATTAACTCAACATCTGACATCACCACAGTGAAGCAGAGATTTACTTTTAATTTCTACTTGAAACAAGAGGAAAACAAACACAGGGGAGACCTAGGCCATTCCACAACCGCCCAGACACACCTGGAGGGAGGCCCAGCAAGCTTTCCTGCCAGAAGTAAGCTCTATTCCATTGGTGACACGAGTTTTTAAGACCACTGACTCTGATTCTAAGATGGGTCCATTGATCTCAAGGGATTTTCAGAAAGTCACAAATTTCCAAACATGCAAAGTAAACTCAGAGGAAATTTTGAAGGATGTATACATATAAGAAATTTATTTTAAAGGGTCTGTTGACTCTGGGTTTCGATATGTTAACTGAAATTCTTCTCTCACTTTATGTGCTGGATTGAAAGTGTTATGTGCCCCAGAAAAGCCATGTTCTTGTAATCCAATCTTGTGGGGGTGGACCCATTGTTGGGTGGGACCCTTTGATTAGGTTGTTTCCATGGAGACGAGACCCCACCCATTCAAGGTGGGTCTTAATCCTTTTACTGGAGCACTCTATGGAGAGACTAAAAGGTAGAAAACATAGCGAGAGCTCAGAGCTGACATAGAGAGCAGAGAGAAGAAACCAAGTGAAGAACACAGAGGGAATGAGAAGCTTTGGAGACACTGAGGATGTGGGCTCCCTAGGAGACAGAGAGTTCAGAGAGGTATCCCAGAGAAGCAAGCAAGGACCCACAGATGCTGAGAGAGGAAGCCACTCTGAAACAAGCTGAGTGCAATGGAACCAGTGAACAAAGGATCAGAGAGGCCAGCCACACGCCTTCCCAGAAGAACCCCAGATATCAGCAGCCTTTCTTCAAGGAAATATCTTCCATTTGTTGATACCTTTGTTTGGACATTTTCATGGCCTTAGAACTATAAATCTGTAACCTAATATATTCCCTTGGCAAAAGCCAACCCATTGCTGGTATATTGCATTCCAGCAGCTTTATCGAACTGAAACACCTTAGAAGTCATGCTGATTGCTTTATAGTAAAATGCCTACTGTGTAGACCAGGTAAACATGCAAGAAATACAACAAGCGTCCTGCTCTCGCATGGCTTCCATTTGCTCCCTTTGGAGATGAGTCCAACAAAAAGATTGAGGATCCCAGAGGGTCACAGGGTCCGTATCTTTAACCTCCCTGAGAGTGAATGAGGCACAGTCCTTCCTCAGCCAGGGAAAGGGGAAAGATGCCACAGGGGAAGGGGAAGAGCTGCAAGCCATCTACTGCCTAGAGGATAAAATGCAATGGGTGAAATGGGCGGCTGCTTCAGGGCCCATGCCGAGACGCCTGTGTCGGGGGGGCACTAGTCACATCACTGCCCCTTCTGTGGTCCTAAAAGTCCCAGACAGAGCCGCTGCCCCAGTCCCAGGAGCAGCTGTCACACTGCCCTGTCGTGGTGTGGCCAAGGCAGATGGAGCAGCCACTGAGGACGCTGAGTGCAAAGGAAGGCCAACGTGCAGGCCAAAGAGGATGAGCTGCCCGTGCGTCCTCACCTGAGCTGATCCTGCCCCTCTGGTGGTCCAGCAGGGCCACCGAGGGGAGTATGGCAGAGCGAGCTCCTCTGGAAGAGTGGGGCAGAGACCAGGGAAGGAGGACGGGGGTCAGGGAGGCAGGCAGAGAAGGTGGAGGGCTCTGCAGAGGTTGGTGAAGGCTTTGAGGAGGGCCCAAGAGCCAGCCTGCCTCGCTCCCTCCTCAGAACCACGCTGGCAAGGACTTGGTTCTGAACCCCTCCCGGTGCCAGTGGTGTGCTGCCTGCTGGCTCGGCCGGCGCAGAAGCAAGTGGGCACACCACGGCTCCCACTTCCCCTCCCACAAACCAACGGGATGACCCCGTTTCTGGAGAGAAAGTCACAATGCTGGGTGCTCATGGCACTTGGGCTTGGGGTTTCCTACCGAAGTGGATGTTTCTCCTCTAACATGGGACGTGGGCTCCTGCCAGGCTCCCCCTGCGAGGGGTCTACCATAGCCTCAGCCCTGTGCCCTTGTGAGCTGCCAGATGCCCCTGCACCGGGCACCACCAACGACTCAGACCTGAGCAGTTCAAAGGCCATCCAGGGGCACCAGGCCAGGACAGGAAGGGGGCGGCCAGCACAGAGCTGCAGGGAGACACACCCACTCTCTCCATGCCAGGGGTCCACGGGCCTCGGCGCCTGGGCAGCCACGTGCACAGACACCCCAAATCCACCCAAGGAAAGAGGATGTGAGGGTCACTGGAAACCATATCCTTTGTTACCTTCCCATCAGGGAATGAAGGTGCATGCAATGCCATGTGAGAAAACCCAGTCCCTTCCGTCTCCATCTATAATTAAACCTCAACCAATGCCAGACCCACTGAAGGAGCCAAGGGGACCCCCGACCCCACCCGTGATGCAGCTTTTGTGGCCTATCTCTGCCCCGATGGCCCCCCACCTTGGCGTCCTGCCTTGCCTGTCCCTGAATGGGGCCTGCCGTGGACGCTATGCTAGTCCCACCCCTGAATCCTGCAGGACGAATCACTCCCCTTGCAAAACATTTTGCCACATGCCATTTTGGGCAAGAGAGAGGGGCCCTGGGCTACCTCACAGTTACCAAAGAATGGATGGTCGAACGGCACATTCAGAGTTTATGTACCTTTTACATCACGTTAAAAGCACTAAGGAAACTTATCTGTACCTCCCAGATACAAACTCTTGAAATTAAGTGAGAATGGCATACTCTCGGTGTTTCGTTATTTAAAACATTTCTTAAAATCCATTTGCTCCCTATGTGCCATCAGACTTCCGCACACTCATGCCCAAGCTGGGCTGAAAGTGCCCCTGCCCAGAGCCTCTCACTGCTCCTCTGGGCATCTCCACGACATTTAATGTCTGGAGCTCGCTCTTCCCTGGTTCCGGGACCCAGCTCGCGCCCACTATGCCTCTCGGCTTTGAGGAAGTGCTCTTCTCTGCTTTCTTGGATGGATCCTCTGGCACTGGTCCCCCAGATGTTGGCATTGGGGTGCCCTCCTGTGCCTTCTCGAAGTCCCACCACCCAGTACAGAGAATCCCTGACTCCTGACTCTCTCCCTGGATACCTGAACAGCCTTGTCACCTGAGCCAGAAACCAGCAGATACCTGTGATGTCTACCCCTTCGTTCCCTTCACGTAACCCCCATCAGCTTTCCTACCCATGCCTGCTCTGCACCCAGGACCTGGAGACCTCTTCCCTCTTCCCTGCATCACTGAGGCCCTCCAGGCCTGGGCAGGCCCAAGTGCACATTCTCCCACACTCCCCACGTCCTGGACGGAGCTCATCTACAGCCTTTCCCAGGCAAGACTATCCTCAGCAGCCTGCAAGTGACTCGAGGGGACAAGCACGTTGTCTCCATCTTCCTGTGCCCGACAGTGCTGCTCTTCATTCATTCACCCGCACATTCATTCCCTCACTTTGCACCCATGACAGAGCTTTAGTTACTCACCAGCTCCTGTGCATGGCACTCAGGACCACAGGTGACAAGACAGACAAGCTACCTGCCCCTAGAGCTTATTCATCAGAGGGGAGAGTGACACTGACAGAAACACCCCTTGTGATGCAATATTGTACACAAGTTAACAGAAGATTCTCAGGCTTTCCAAAATATTAAATCTTAAAGGAGTACTTTTGAGAAGGAAAAAAAAGCAGTTTTTACATACACTCTGATGTGCTGAACATTAAAAATACAGACACCAAGAGAATCACCTTTGTATCCATAATGTTTATAAAACTGCAGGTTTGTCAGTCACATATGCACATCGATTGTATCACACATTTATTGCATCACATGCACACATACACTGTATCACATAATGCCCGCATTGTATCACACATGCATGCATTGTATGGCACAAGAATACATTGTATCACACATACACATACATTGCCTTGTGGACATACATTGTATCACATGCACACATACACTGTATCTCATGTGCGTACATTGTATTACCTGTATACACTGTATCAAATACACTGAATCAGATATGCACAAACATTGTATCACAAACACACATATCACATCTGCCTGTAAATCTCGAAGCTGTCTGCCAACTTCCAAAATAACCACAGCCACAGCATTAACGCTGTCTTATTCTTAGCAAGCAGCAAGTCCAGAGTGAAGTCCACCTGTAACACTGTCTCCATGTGAGGCTGAGCTGTTGCCCAAGGGCAGATGTGGAGCAGAGGAGGTAGGATCTGCAGAATTGGCTCCCAGGCCCTCGGATGCCAGACCCCACAGGGTCCCCTGCAGGCGCATCCCTGCACTTGTATTTACTGTGAGAGATGATGCAATTCTCCAAAGTACCCAGAGATCCACATCATTGAGTTCACAGCAGAAACACACTATCACTTTTTAAAATGACACTCTCCAAAGGGAGGGAGAAGTAGCTGTGATCTCCCAGCAGAGTCTCTAAGGGAATATTCGGAAGGATCTCCAGAGGAGCTTGGACCACCACTTTTTAGGAGAACCCCTTTCTCCCTTCTCCCAATTCTCTAATTCACAGGGCTCTCCCCAGGAACCTTCACTTCCCCACATGCCGATCCACTCTGTTCCTCTTCTTCTCCCAGTGCCCTACCTACAAGGGGTCCCCGTAGGCCTCACCCACACCACCCTCAGGGCCTGGCAGGGCAAGGGGAAGGCACAGAGGCTTATGGGGGAGTGTGTGCAGCCCACTTTCCCTTGTGACCCCTGCATCCCCCTGGGCATCTCACAGGGAGTAAGGTCACTCACCAGGGGCCCTCAAAGGGAGGGACCAAGCAGCAGGGGCAAGTAGCAGGAAGAGTGCACTCGGCAGGGCACCCCCTACTCAGCTTATCTGTTCACGATTCTGACAATGGGGCTACAGGATGTCATGTGCAACCCGTACAGGGAGTTCCCAAAGTGAAGGCACCCATGATTATCAGGAGCCAGCTGTGTGCCTGGGGATCATCGTCTCGGAGCTCCACTGAGCCCAGCTTTGGGATGAGCAGAGCACCAAAGCCTCTTAGAGACGGCACCCACCAGGCCCTAGGCTGGGACCCCGCCATGGCATCCTTCCAGACTGGTGGGGCTGAGTCCACAGCACATGGCAGCAGGGGCCGTTCTGCCCCATTGCCTCTCAGTGAAACGAAAATAATAACAATTTTTAAGACTTTCAAATGCAACTTCCCAAAGTACTTTTCCAGGAACATACTTTGAAAGAACGCCATAGAAAATCTGGTTCTGGTGACATGAAACTTCAGACATCCTCATGATTTAAGGGACAGGAGCACCAAGGGGCTTCTGGAAGAATTTTTTGTTTCTGAAGTTTCAGAAGAAGAAAACACACGTTTGATCTGAGCCTGTGCCATCTGCATTCAGAATTGCTGGTGAGATTTGTTCAGTTCACGCTTGTTCTGAGCATAAGGAAAACGTGTGCTGTGAGAGTCTGACTCTCTGTGAACATTCCCATCTTAAGGGGGGTCTGTGCTAAAAGCACAAGACCTTGTGTGATTTCTGAAAAGAGGAGCTATTCCAGCAAGCAACCACCTAAGTGAGTCACCAACAAGTTTCATTGGGGCTAAAGAAGTGTTTACAGGAAGGATTTGCAGGTTGTATTGCATCCGATGGGCTGAAGGTAAGGTAAAGACATACAGACAAGCCTTTATGCATCATGCATCAATTGAACACCTACTGTGTACATGGCATCTTCCAGGATCCCGGACAAGTGAGGATGGTTAGAGGTTCTGTCCTAAAGTTGCTGACACACCTCAGCAGGAGGAGATTATAATTCTGCCTGCATGGAGAGCTCATTCTGTGCAGAAATACATTCACAGCCACCTGAAAACATGTGCAGCTCAGAGAGGCCATGGTGGGAAGGCACAGAGGAGACACCACCCAGCCTGACTCCTCCTGGACTTAACTAACTTCTCACTCAAGCAAGAAGTGTTGGCTTGTCCGAGAGCCAACTAACTTCGTCCCTTTCTCAAACAATGCAGAATTCTCAGCTGTGTTCTGGAAATCAACATGTAACTGCACAACATGAGAGAAGCTAACAAAACCCCAGCTTCCCCTGAATGCGCCAACAGCTTCCCAATTTCAATTCCGAAATTGTGTCTGTAAGCTGGTGAAGCTTCAGACAGTTATTGATTCAAACGCTCATTCCCCCCTACAAATCCTTAATAGCAAAATGTTGAAGTGAACTGCTTACTGTAACTCCTTCTTCCTGCTTTCCTTGGGAACTCAACAGTAAACGATGAATGATGCTATTTCTTTCTTTCAGCACAGTTTTAAAGATAAACACACGTTGGATAACCAGTGCCCAGAGTTACCTTGAATGAGTAAAAGAGCATTTTCCTGTGTCCCATGAACCAATAGGAGATTCCGGTCTGGTGCGCGAAGCCAAGTGTTTTCCAGGGCCATTGCGCATGGCTCTTCCTTGCCCACATCGCAGTTGCACAGGGGAGAGGCTTCGGTGTTGCAGTAATGGCCAACAGAGGCATTTAGGAGAGACCAACCCTGAGTGCTTTGATGTCTCGTTGAAGACCTGCCACCGCCGTTTGACAGCTACACTATATCTTTCGGGTAAGGAGACAGGATGGCGCACTGGATTAACATTTTGCCTTTTTAATCTATTAATCTACCACCTTTGGGACATGATTTTAAATCCACTCCAGAGCCAAGTGACTGAAAATCATTCTGGCCTGACAGCTTTAAAAGATCACAAGTGAAATACGTTAAGAAGGTCTCACCCATGGATACCGAACAAGGGCAGTTATCTGGAAATCTGCCTCATGCTGGTGATGCTTCCACAGCCTCCCTGGGAAAGGACCTAGACGGGAAGTCACGTTGCAGCGAGAAATGTTCCCATTAGATGGGGTTAAAGGGATCGCGGTCTGCGGCACAGACGGGGGCAGCTGTGTTTCCTGCTGAAGCTTGTAAAGACCTTCAGAGTTAGCGGGAAGCTGCGTCCTTCTGGGTGGGACCACCCCTGGGATGGCACAAGGCAGTAAAAAGGTGGGAAAAAGGAGTCAGGTTGAGCTTTGTGGTGTGACAAAATGCACAGCTTACTTCTTTCATATGCCTATATCTTTATGCAGAGAAGCCAAACAAATCTGCGGTTTTTGAAGCAAATGATTGAGCCCACGTCTTACCGGCCAACCCCATGTTCACCAATCTGGATTGCCCACCTGCCAGAGACGGAGCCAAGAGCAGGGGCTGCAGGTGAAGCCCACCCTCCTGGGCCAGGAGCAAATCAGCCTCCACGACATGGAGACGCCTCAGGGAATGCCACGGTGTCCCCAAAGCACAGACTTCCCAAGGTCATTTCTAAAGCACAGACTTCCCAAGGTCATTTGTAAAGCACGGACTTCTCAAGGTCATTTTTAAAGCACAAGCTCCCAAGGTTGTTTCTAAAGCAGAGACTTCTCTGCCTGGACGGTGGCCAGCAGGGCTTGCTGAGGGGACAGGAAACACGTCCCAGGCACCTCCTCAGAAGGGGACAGTTCCCTGGTCACTCAGCACACAGGAAGCTGTGATAAGTACAGACCCACTTCTCCTGATGGTCATGTGGCATTCAGAAACCAACCTTTCGATGAGATGAACTGGTGACTAAATGAAGGTTTTGCCTTCCTACTGAAAAGCAGCTACTGATTATTTTTTATCTTGGAAACTAGAAATTAAATTAAAATGCTTTTAAAAAAATGTTTAATTCTTAATACAAAACAGCCAACATTCTTTCTCTTATAAAGCTGCCAACAGCTCATGCTTTCATAGCTACACAAGATTAAAAAGCAGGGCAGTCCGCGGAGAAGGATGCTTTTCCAATCGCATGCTGAGGCTCAAGCACCCTGGGCAGAGAGCAGCACACTGGCTGGACGGGGCCGCTGGGTGTTGGGTGGCGGGGGCCACGCTCAGCACCATTGGAGCTCCAGGGACCCCCATCCTTGCCCAGCGGAGCCCCAAGAGCTTTGGCACCGGGAAATGGCCTCACTGGCATGTGTTTTGTCCATAAACACCAGGCATTTATCTACAAGCAGGTGGGGCAGCCGGCTCCTCCTCAGTGGACAGGCACCGTCTCAATGTCTTTCAGGGACAAAGATCTCAAAACCAAACAATCTCATGCAAAACCAGGCATTTTCCACCCCATTCCAAAACTGGGGCTTTTCCTGCTCAGACCAGGGTGAAGCCGCTGGAGAGACAGAAAGTGATCCCGAAGGCAGTGCAGCTGCCTTCCTCCCCAGGGGTCATGACTTGGGGCAGCCGGCCGGTGCCCACTGGGGGCCATCCCCTCCCTGGGTGGGCAGCCTGGCAGCCACAGGTCGGCAGAAAGGACCAAGACCTGAGGTCAAAGTGTGCGCCCGGCTGAGCCTATTTCTGAGCAGGGGCATGAGACGAGCCTCCCACCTGAGTGAAGAGGAAGCAGGAGGAGGGAGGGGATGCGGCCCTACCTGTACCCTCGGGGGCCCCGCCCTGCCAGCAGGCCATGGAGGTAAGTGGCCAGGTGAGGCGGACCCGAGGCCGTGGGCTGCAGGAACGGCCGGGCAGGGCAGCTGGCCGGGGCACACTGGTCTCTCTACTTTGGTGAGCAGGTTTCTTTTGATGTGCACAGTCTAGGGAGACATTCCCTTTCTTCCACCAAATTGCCGTACACATTAAGAGAAAACAATCATGGTTTTTCTCCTTCACTTCGAACATATTCTTAATTGGCTCTCCCTTTTTAATTAGAAGAGAATCTCTTCGCATCATCTCCCAATTTAATGCGCTCCTCCAGATGTTGAATTGGAGGCAAGAAACCACAGAAAAACAGCTGGACATTAAATCCACTAAGAATTACAAACAGAATTTTGAAGACAACTCCATATTCGCATATTATCTGTAAGTCGTCATTCTGTGCTAGTTTTCCTCTAGAAATGACCAACATGTGGTTTCAGGGTCACTGCAGAAAATCCAGGCGCCGCTCTCTGAGCGCTGGCCTGCCCTTCCCCTGGTCGCCCCTTCCCTTCAGTTCCTCCAAAAAGCGGCTCTTTGCTTCTAGCTGCTGCCCTGCAGCCGCCCTGGCACTTGTGAGACCTGAGCCGCATTGTCCGGCTACAAACCAGGACTCAGAGGCCAGGCTGGGCGAGCCCCTTCTCCTATCAGCCTTCATGCTGGCAACCTCCTTGGTCAGCATCAGGGCCAGCTGGCATAATTTATTCTCAGAAAACCAACTCTTCAAGGTAAATCATAAATGGAACAGCTGCCACCCTTTGAGACAAGGACAGCCAGGTCTGTGTGGTCACTGCCCATGGTCATTGCCTGAGTGACAGCCCAGGCAGACAGGGGTCCCGGGCCTCCCACCTGGAACCTTGGCCGTTTCTCAGGGCTGCTCAGCAAGCCCGTGGAGCGCCCAGGTGAGTGTGTGATCCACCGCCACGGCCCGGGCTGGGTACTCCAGCCACGTCTGTCGCTTTGTCCTTCTCTGATGGAGATAAGCTGAGACCCACAGCAGAGCATGTGCTCAGGGTTTCCCTCGGGTTTCCAGATGCCCTTGGAGTCCTGCTCCCCACCTCCATCCCACTTGAGCCCAGGCCTCGGGATTTGCACACTGGCAAAACTCAAAGAACAGGCCTTAGCATCCATGGACAGGTGTGCTTTCCCCTTTCTCAGCCAGAGAAATGAGATGTAGTCCTGGGAGGACAGTGTGTGCGGGACCACAGAGATCTGACTTCTTGGGAAGGAGGGCCCACTTCAGGTCACAGGTGAGGGACTAGGTGAGCCGGGCACCCCTCACAGAATGCCAGGTTCTTCAGGATGGCCAGGCAGGGCCACTCGCGCTGTCCTGGCCTGAAAGCCTCAGTTTGTGCCTTCCCTTCCCCCTCTCTCTCTCCACCCTAAGACTCTCCACTGCACCTCTTGGTTTCTCAGCCATTGGCCCACACCTCGGAGCCACCACCTTAAGGGAAAGTGTGCATTTCTCAGCGGGATGACAGTGGTCCTTTGCTCCCCACCCTGCCTTCTGCACACTGCATCCCAGGGTGATTCTTCTTTTTTTCCCCCAGGGTAATTCTAAGATGTGCATCTCACCTGGTTCCCCTGCCTATGGTGTTATAGAAGTCCCCTTCAAAGTAGGGAGAGAACCCCAACTCTCTAAGGTGGGTCACAGTTGGTCACATGGCGCTTTCTCTCCTGGTGGGACTCACTTCTCCAAGAAGACGTGGGGAGATGCAAGAGCAGTTCAGTGGTAGAATTCTCACCTGCCATGCAGGAGACCCAGGTTCAATTCCCGGTTGATACATTTCCCAAAAAACAAACAAACAAGCAGAAACAAACAAGCAAAAAGAATTCAATAAATGGTGCTGCAATAATGGGATACTCACATGGAAAAATAATGAAATGTGACCCCACCATACAGCATACAAAAAAAAGAAGAAGACATGGAATAACCATTTCACGTCAACTCAACAAGTGCTTCTTGGGCATCATAGCTGAGCACATGGGACCACTCTTGGGGAGAGCTGGAAGCAGGGGGTAAAGGAGGGTGAAGGGGAGATCATCATGTGGACACAGTGGTCCAAGAATTCTAGTCCAGGGATGGAGTAAACTCTAATTCATGAAATTAGTAAAGCAAAATATGTGGCAAAACAATGCTTCAAAAGGAAAATAACAAGTGTTGGAGAGGAGGCAGGGAAATTGGAACTGTAGTGCAATGATGGGGGGACGTAAAATGATGCATCCAGTGTGGAAAGAAATATAATGGTTCCTCAAAAAGTCACAAATAGAATTACCATATGGCCCAGCAATCTCCCTTCCGGTGAGTGGAAGCAGGGCCTCAGACAGACACTTGCACACGAGAGCTCGTGTGACATTATTCACCAGAGCCAAAAGGAGGAAATGCCTGTGTGCCCATCAACAGCTAAATGAATAAACCAAACGTGGTCCACCGGTAAACGGAGTGCTGTTCGGCCGTAAGAAGGAATGAAGGTGCGATGCATTCAGCGCCATGGGCCAACCTTGAAAACATTACGCTCAGTGAAGAAGTCAGACACATAAGGACAAACATGGCATGATGAGATTTCCAGAAATAGCCAATTCTCAGAGGCACAGAGCAGATTAGAGGTTACCAAGGTGGGGGGTTGGGGGAAGGGAGAGTTCGGTGAATATAGAGTATTTGTAAATAAAAATTAAAAATTAAAATTTCTGTAGTTTTCATAATTACCCACTTATATTATTGTTGGAGATGCTAGAGAGGGTAAAGCATCATAGCATGCCTGGTAATGGTTTGGTCAAGTTCATGACCAAGCTACGGTTTTAAATGTGCTTTCCTGAAAAAATAAATCACCCATATGATTTGTCTATTCCCTAATTTTAATAATTTGGATATTCCCATACATCTTTTTTTCTGCATTTGAATAGAATTAGGGTCATGGCTTGCATGATTCTGGGTTCTGTTCCTTTTATTTTTTAAAAAATAGGTTTAGACTTATTTCTGCCAATTATTTTTGCCTTTAAGAAGACACCTACAATTCTTAGTCTAGAGTTTGTTTTCTGCCTTATCAATATGTATATGATCATTTACAACAGTACATCAATTGGATTCTTTTTTTTGAGCATAAAGAAATGTATGCTCCCTATTGAAAAATCAGCCAATACCAAAAGTTATACAGATGAATGCAAGAACTATATATATGTCCATCAGGGGAAAAACAGTATTAATAGTAACATGCATCTTTTCAGCCTTTTTTCCATGTGACAGACATCAATTCATGTGCTAACCACTCATTCATCAAATATTTATTGGCAACCTATTATGTTGGCTCTAGGTGTATCCCACTAAGGGTGTACAGAAAATAACACTTAAAAATACTCAAACTGATTTCTCTTTCCTCTAATGTGGTTATATCAGTTTGATTTACATTTGTTTCTGTTTGTGTTCAGTTTTAGGTTTGCCTTTTTTTCTTTTTCTAACTGCATTTTTGACCAACTGATGTGCCCAGTCGTCTGATCAGGTGAGCGCTGGTCTGACCACTGCTGCAGGGATATTTCGTGGCTGGGTGATGAATTGGAAGGCTGGGGCTTTAAATCAGCATTCATTCGATCACATCTGTGATCAACTAAGGCAAGTCTCCTGCAAATGCACTGATCCAATCAGCTGAAGACTATTAAGAAAGAAGAAAGACTTTTCCACTGTTTCTTCAGCCAGCACGCCTCTCCTGTGGAGTTTGTCCAGACCCTTCATTGGAGCCACCAGTTTCACAACTTGTCCCATGGATTTTGGTCTCTTACATTCTCACGACTGCATGGGACACCTCTATACATCTCCTACTTGCAGATCTCTCCTGTTGGTTCTGTCTCTCCGGAGAACCCTGCCTAACACACCCTCCGTCTTCTCACCCCACTACCCTCTCAGCCTGTCCATCCCATTTCCTCTTCCACCCTCTCCACCCACTGCCCCCCATGCTGTCTATTGTACTGCCCCCATCCTCTCCACCTCACTCATTCCTCATCTTCTCCAATGACAGTAGTCATTATTTCTATCTATTCTTTCTGTTTCTCCTTGCTAAAGTGTGTACATTTATGTTGTTATCTCATCTCTCTGACACAAAGGGTAACCAGTACCCCTCTCCCCCCATGTATAAGCCCCTGCTTGCTTCAGGTCACAGCAGAGCCAGAGAAGAGGCTGGACACTGTCTGGGATCCCCTTCCCCCGCCAGACCCCACTGCTCCGGGGAGGGGCTGTACCATCCCCCCATGAGTCTCCTGGGGCTGGAGCACAAACTCGGGGGTAAAAAACAACAGGAATCTGCTGTCCCCCAGTGCTTGAGGTGGGCAGTCCAAAAGCCAGGGGTGGGCAGGGCCGCACTCCCTGGAAGCCTCCGGGACCCTGTCCTTCCTGCTCCTGACCTGGGGCCGATGGTCACTGATGCTCCCTGGTGCCCTTCGGCGTGTGGCTGCATTGCTCCAACCTCTGCATCCGTCTGTCTGTGGCCT
This sequence comes from Myrmecophaga tridactyla, assembly GCA_004026745.1. Classification (NCBI taxonomy): domain Eukaryota; kingdom Metazoa; phylum Chordata; class Mammalia; order Pilosa; family Myrmecophagidae; genus Myrmecophaga; species Myrmecophaga tridactyla. The sequence goes on from PVIY010025474.1 coordinate 15,848, forward strand.
TCCCCGTCTGTCCATGTCTGCTACTCTATTGAGGGTCCCCTGGAGAATCCAGAATGAGCTCAGAATCCCTAAGCTCATCGCATTTCCCACATGAGGTCACGATCACAGGCCCCAGGGTTGGGTCCTGGCAGGCCCTGTCCACGCTCCACCTCTGCAGGGGCTGATGGTCAGTCTGTGGGCACAGCACGCAAGGCCGGTGCCCAGAAGCCCCCACCCCTGCAGGTGACTCCTCAGCGTAATTTCTAGATGTGGAGCTTTGGCTGTAAGGACAACCAACTGTGGTTTTGTGGATCGCCCCACTCTCCCCACGGCTTACGCATCTCTTAACACGAGTGATGCTGAGCATCTTCTCATATGTTAAAGGCCACGCATACGTGTTTTTACAGTGAGATGTCTTTTCTTGTCTTTTGCCCATTTTTCTGTTGAATGTTTTAGTCTTTATTTTTTCCCCTCTTCATTTAAAATTCCTTTATAACTTTATAACTTAAGGGTTTTAGCTTTTTTATTTTGCTGCATCTTCTTTTGAGCCATAATTGAAAGTTTTCACCACTCGGGTTAAAAAGGAATTCATCCACCTATTTTAGTAAACTTGTGGCCTCATTTTTTTGCTATGGATCTCTCTCCCCCACTCGCCATTCATGCTACTGTTTGGAGTGAGATATGGATCTGATTTTATCTTCCTCCACATGGCCCCTCTGCTCTCCCCAGGTGTCTGTCTTTGCCTGGGTGATTTGAGACGCCACTGGTGATGTGGGAAAGCGTCCGTCACCGGTCTGCACCGGGTCCTTCTGCTCAGCCCGCCGTCCATCTGGCGAGCCGCACACACGAGCCACGCTAACTACAAAACTTCCCATCGCGTTCTCATCCTGGTTCTGGTGTCCCTGTCCTTTTCGCTCATCTCTCCTAGGGGTTTCCTAGATGTTCTCACATGACTGTTTTTCCTTCTAAATGTTAAAATCAACTGTCCGGGTATAAAAAATACCTGCTGTCATTTGCATTGAGTCTGTGCCTAACTGACACGTGACGTCGGGGCGAGGGGCCCCCATGACTGTGGTTCCTCCTGTGCGGGGCAGGCCGGCCCCCCATCATTTCAGGTCCACTCGGAGTCTTCAGGAGTGCTGGGCAGTTCCCCCATACCGGTTTGGAACCAAATACCAAGTGTATTTCCAAGGACTTTATGGGCTTGTTGCTGTTTTAAATGAAAATTTTCTCTTTCTTTGTGTCTTCTGACTGGTTCCCGTGAGCCCATATGAAGGTTAATGATCTTTGCATGTTAATTTGGTATCCCTCGAAATGTTGCTGCAGGCAAATCCCAATTATTATTATTTTGTTGTATGCTGTGTGGCGGGGTCACATTTCATTATTTTTCCAAGCGAGTATTGTGTTATTGCAGCACCTTTTGTTGAATTTATTTGATTGTCTGTTTGTTTTGTTGGGGTTTTGTTTGTTTTTTGGGAAGTGCATGGGCCAGGACTCGAACCCGGGTCTCCCGCATGGCAGGGGAGAATTCTACCACTGAATAACCCTCGCAACCCCAAATTCCAATTATTTAAATAACTTACTTAGACCTCAAGGCCCCATTGGTGCACGAGGCAAACGTCCAATCTTCCGCTTCCACTCCAAGCACACGGATGTGGTGGAGAAAGTGCTTTCCCTTTTTTTTAGTTTTAATGCACACATTCCCGAGACCGCCCAGAACCGAGGGAGGGTCCGAGTGAGGAGGCGTGGGCGGGCGGCAGCCTCTGGGGTCAGGCTGTGCCGTCGGGGCGCCGGGGCCGCGCCCTCAGCGGACGGCAGAAGAGCAGGTCCTCGCGGGCGGGCGCCGTCCACGCTGCGGGCCGAGGCCCCACGGGACAGGGGCACCCGGGGACCCGGCTCGGGACGCGCCTTCTGCCCGGGGCCGGGGGGTTTGGACTTCCCTTAAGGCTGGGGCTCACAGAAGCCAGCGAGTCCAATGCATGAAAACATAATGGAAGTTTCTAACAAAAACGTGCAGATTTTTAAAAAGTGGCAGTATTGGAAGTGAACACTATGGGGGGCGCCAGTGATGAAACGAATTCAAATCCTCATTCCCAAGCTTCTGGCCGAGGCCCGGGGCTGCCGGGGCGGGCTGCCTGGCGGGGGACGCGGGGGCGGCTGTCCCTCCCGCGCCGGAGTCAGGTCCGGCAGGGCCTCAGGGAGCCGCGACGGCCCCGGGGTGTGGGGTCTGCGGTCTGCGCTGGGGCAGGGCAGGGTCTTCGGGTCCCCCACAGGTGTCCCGCCCCTGGGGTGGAGCTGCCCGGTCGGGCCCCCTGGTGGGAGCAGGGTTCGTGCACAGCAAACCCCCTCACCAAGCAGCCCTCTGAGCAGCTGTGTCCCCCTCCCCAGTTGGAGTGGGGAGCTGAGGTGCTGGGGCTGCCCCACCAGGGCCTCAGACGAGAAGGCTGGAGATAATGAAGGTCCCCGCTCTGGAGGCCGGAAGTGGGAAACCGAGGCGGGGGCGGGGTGGTGCTTTCTGTGGCGCCTGCGGGCTCCGGGGGCGACTGACCCCACCCCAGCCTGGCCCCTCCTCTCTGTCTGTGCCCGAATCCCCTCGGCTTGTGGCGCTCCAGCCCCGCCGCCTTGGCCCCGCCCTCCTGCACGCACTGACGCCTACACTGATGACATGGCCAAGACCCTGATTCCCGTGGGGTCTCGTTCGTGGGACGGGGGAGGGGCTAAGGGGAAACGCCTTTCGGGGGCACACTTCCCCCACCCAGCAGGGCTGCCCTGCTGCTTGGCCCCTGGCCCCTGGCACACCTGGGTGCAGGAAGTGAGACCTCAGGACCGTGGCACCCACCGGGGATGGGGGCAGAGCCGGCCAGGAAGGGTGGTCGGGCACTTTGCCTTCTGGAAGCTTCCTCCAGCCAGAGTCCAGGCCCCTCCCTCCTAGGTCTTGAGTTCCCGCAGAGGTGTCCCCAGAGGCCCCCCATCCCTTCCCCCCAGGGGAACGTCTGAGCAGCAGCCTGGGCCCGCCTGGGTCAGGGCTGGGACTAAGTCCAGGGGGAGTCTCAGGAAGCACCCAGGGATGGTACTTTCCCTGCACACTGGGTGGTACCATCCCAGCGCGAATCTCAGAGCCTGACTCAGACAGGCCCACTGCAGGGGCCACACTCTAGCTTGCTCCAGGGTTTGGAGTGACCCTGAGAGCTCCCTGGACCAGATGCCCTCTAGACAAGCAAAACCATTGTAGAATTAACAAGAAAACAGATCCTGTGTTTTCAATCACATCCTTTTGAAGTTTTGTGCCGTATACATAGCTCCAGCTTCAAATGCATTCACTTTTCTTTTTCCATCTGATGGGCAAATGCAGTTGAGATCTTTAAAAAAGTTAAAATCTAAATCTAAGAGAAAAAATAAACTATCAATTTATAGAATTTAGTTGACCCGGTCTTTAAACACAACATTGGTTAATGCACAGTTTAAGCAAAATGGCTGCAATTAGGCTCCAAATGCGTGTTTATAAATTAGAGAGAAATGATAATGTGTCAGTGAAATAGTCCATGCTTATTGCATCGGACAGGACGCATTCTTCCTGACAGTGGCGTCCAGGCATTTCTATCGGCCACATCACTCATCTTGTTGTGGGAAACGTCCATCCTGCCAGATGCTAAGGGCAGGGCCTCGTCTTTTCCGTGGGAGCCTCAGTGTGACACTGATACGACGAGGCCCATTTCATCCCATCTGCTCCCCAGGTGAGTGACCAGGCTCACGTCTCAGCCACCGACCAGCACAGGGGAGCTGGCATATTGGTTTGGACCCACCTTAAACGGGTAAGTAAGTGTGATCCCAAAAGTCGTTCCCCTCCCAACCTGTGGTCCTGGGTCTGTGTCCCTACTTAGAGAAAGGTCTTTGAACATGTCACTAGTCTAGATGAGGCCAAACTGGAGTGGAATGAGCCTGACCCAACAGGACTAGGGCCTTATAAGAAGGGGGATCTGAACACAGATGGACAGATAGAAGGGAGAAGGCCATGTGGCCACAGAGGTAGAGGGTGCACAGACCGCTGGCCACTGCCAGCAGCCAGGAGAGGAGGCCGAGGCTGTGGGAGGCACAGAGCCCCCGAGGCCTTCCTGCCCACCCCATGTTTCGGGCTTCCAGGCTCCAGCGCCGCGAGAGGACGGATTCCTGTTGTCCTGAGCTGCTGAGGCCCTGCAGCCAGGCTACGAAGGGGCCGTCCCCCAGCAGGGCTCTGCCCACCCACAGCCTCGGCCCCTCCCCACCCTCCCCATCCCACCTGTGAGCCGCCCGCTCTCGGAAAATGATCTGGGGGGCCTTGCAGTGGCCCCCACATGGTCTGCCCTGGGCGCCAGGCCCCACCACTCCACAGCCTGACCCCCGAGATGATCCCAGGCACTGCCACGCGGCACACCTGAGCATCTTGTCCCTGTTGTCCCACCCCGATTGCCGGCCCTTCTGCGGGGCCCCTGGCCAGCGGGGTGGCTCCCCGCCTTTGGGCTGGGCCTCGCTGGCCGCCCCCAGTCCAGGAACGTCACACCCACCGCGGCTGAATTGCCTGCCTACCTCGTTGGCCTCCTAAGAGCATCTCTGGGCCACATGGGCCCCTGTCCTGACTCCAGACCAGCTCGTCAGCCCCTTCTGACCTGTACCCAACCCCCAGGTCCAATGCGGAGGTGTCACCTCCATGACAACCGGCCTCAGCCTTCTCCCACCGCCTGCGCCCACATCCCTGCCTGGCTTTGACTTGGCCCACACATCCTCCCTCAGCCCCGAAACCCGCCGGCCCTGGTGTGCCTCCTTCCTTCCCGTCACCCCTTCATACCGAGCAATGCCCCACCTCCCCCAGACTCCTGACCACCACTCACAGCCACCACTGTGTTAGTTTGCTGGCTGCTGGAATGACATATACCAGAACTAGAATGGTTTTTAAAAGGGGAATTCAACAAATTAGAAGTTTACAGTTCTAAGGAAGTGAAAGTGTCCAAATTAAGGCACCAACAAGAGGTCACCTTCACTCAGGAAAGGCTGAAGAGTCAGGAACCCCTGTCAGCCGGGGGTCGCGTGGCTGTGCCTGCTGGTCCCTTCCTCCTGGGCTCCATTGCTTTCAGCCTCTGCTCCTGTGCGGGCTCCACACTTCGCTTCTCCAGGACTGGGTTTCATCTCTCAGCTTCCGTTGGCTCTCTCTCTCCAGGTTCTGGCTGGCTCAGCATCTTGTGGTGACGTCTGCTGGGCTCCAGGCGTCTCCAAACACCCGTGTCTCTGTTCTCCGCATGTCCGCATCTGTGTCAGCTCTGCTCTGAAGGTTCTATCTGTAGGCTCGCTCTCTAAAGTTTCTGTTGTTTCTGAGTCTTTTCAAAATGTTTCTTCTTTTACAGGACTTCAGTAAACTACTCAAGACCCACCTGGAGTGGGTGGAGTCACAGCACCATCTAATCAGAGATCACACCTATAAAGGGGTGTCACATCTCCTTGGACATAATCTAATCAAACTTTCCAACCTACCATGTTGAATTAGGATTAAAAGAAACAGCTGCCTCCACAGATTGAATCAGAACGAAAACATGGCTTTTTGGGTACATAATACTCTCAAACGGGCACAGCCACCCCTGCTTCCTCCCTACACAGCTTCAGCTCAGCCCTCCTCAGGCCAGAACGAGCCAGCTGCTGCTCTCCTTCTCTCCAGCTCCACGACATCCAGGCTGCCTCCACTGCTGCCAGAGAGCTTTCTCCACCCTGAAAACTCCACGGCTCTGACAGCTTGCCACCCTCTCTCAGCACACCAGCGCTTACACCCGCCGCCTTATTTGTACTTTTGTGGAATTATTCTCGCTCAGATTCTTCTTGGAAGCCAACAGCAGGCCTTGGCCTGGTGCTTTCACCACATCACGTGTCTGACCGAGGTGCCACTGGGAACCCACCCCTTTGCCACCAGGTGCGGCAGCATACTCCTGTGAGACAGACGTGCTCCTGTGAGACAGACGTGCTCCTGCGCAGACAGACACGAGCAACCTCAGTAACCTGTAGACTATGACAGGCCAAGCACTTCCTAAATTACCTGTCAATGGATTTTGTCAAATGTTGTTTGAGCAGCAGAACAAAAACAAGGGAACGGCATGCCATGGAAAGCAAAACATGACCCTCTGCTGATGTGTCAGCGGGAAGTGTGCAGAGAGGGCGGGGTTGTGGGTCGGGCTATGAGCATAATTAAAACAAGGGACCCACCCAGGGAGCTTGCCCCTCCTTGGTTGGCTCTTAAAAAAAAAAGGACCACAAAAAGCAGAATTCATTGACAATTGCTTACGGACCCTATTCAAGAACATGCTATTAAAGTTGCAATTCCACCCCTGGCTTCAGTATTATTTGGAAATTTAAAATAACAAATGTTAAAAGTATATTATTGTAGCAAGTAATTTCTAAATGTAAATGCATCAAGGCAGCTGGAACTTACTACCTTTAAGGTATTAAGGTTGAAGTGTATGGCAGCTTCACATTATTCATTACATCAAATGGAGATGCCTTTAAATTTATATTAAATTCAATTTAAATGCCATCAAAACCATGGTTGACAAAGTACTGACAGATGAATATTTTAGTATGATTCAATAGCAGTAAACTTTATTTCCTTACCTTGAGGCAAGGTGATGGGGATTTTATATGCAGGAGGTTGAACTGGGTTTGTAGTAACATGGCTTATGATTTCCATAAAATAAAATTTTATCTTTAAAAAATGATTTTAAAGGATTTAAGTCTTGGACTCTGAAAACATTTCTTCAGGGTTCTTTTTACTTTGCTCATTATTTATACTCTGAAATCCAATAGCCTCTTTCTGCCACTCTTCAAACTGTCTTCCAGTTTAGAATTAACAATTAGTTGCTTTAAAGGTTTCATGTTTAATGTTGATGCTCAATAATATTTCATGTTGATTTTTTCACTCACGGCTCTTGGTCATGGGAGACAAAATGCCTTCTGTAGGAATTCACTCACAGTAAGTGTTGGATACATATTGGTTAAATGAATGAATGAAATGGCTAATTGTTTAGTCTCAACTGTCTCAAAGAAACAATAGGCAGCCTTTTTTGTCTGCCAGCTGGAACAGCCCTTGGTCTGAGAGTTTACTGTTCTCTTCACAAACAAACACAACTACTCTCCCCAAAGACTTTATTGATGATATGTATTGATACGGAGAAATAGATAATAATCTATGCCCCGAGCCCTCCAGCCTCTGGCTGGCAATGCTTCCGTTTAAGCTTTCAGATTTCAGGGAAACTTTGAATCCTCAATAAATACCTGGTTCCTAGAACTTATAACCCTGGCTTTCCAGTCTATTGTTTTAACTGGATATTTACAAAAGCTCCTCTTCTGAGTAGTGGGATCACATTTTGTAACATATTGCCCAATGCGTTATAGCTGGGACCCTTTGTATTCGTCACTCCTGTTCATTCTTAATTGTCCCATGACTATCTCTCCTGGTACTGAGGCAGCTCCCCCCACTTCAGGGAAAGGAAAATAAATCTGAAAACGAATAAGTCATTGCTTAGCTGCAACTTTCAAAGCAGCCTTTTAAAAAGAGAGCCTGCTAGACTTCAGAGTCATGCTTTCAGTGGGAGAGCCAAGCCCATGAAGATTTCTGGAATCCAAACATCACTTGAAAAGCCAAGGTCCAGAGCCTGTTTTATGCTCGGGGCACAGAGTGAACCCCAGAAAGCAGGACAAAATACCATCTCTTTTCCACCAATGGAGGGAAAGAGGATCTGGAGGTAGGGGCACAGGGACCCTCCCCAGGTCTCCTCAATCCCACGCCATCAGGAGGAGATTCGCCAGTCCCATGTGCCCTGGAGGGTCCCTGGGGAAAGCCCCAGCTGGCCGGCCCACCAGGTGCGATGCTCGGGGGAGGCCAAGGGCTTTCCCAAGTTGGGGATCAACAAGCTGAGCCCGGAGGTGCCAAGACTTGGGGTTGGGCATAGGGGGAGAAGAGGGGTTCTCCAGCAGTAGAGATGGAGAAGAATGTAAGGGGTATGAGGAAGTGGGAGACCTCTAAAGACAGCAATTTCCCCAGCGAGACCAGACCCATCTGGAAATCACTGAAGACACTCCAAGCAAAGACAAAGTGGGCTTCCAGCCACCTGCCCACATCTGGCCACCAGAAACCACTTCTAAGGATGTGGATACCTGACACAGAGAAAGAAACCTACGTATCTACACAACTGAACAGGGACCATAAATTTTAAATTAAAAAGCTAAAATGTGAAAAAGAAACAGCTCCTTGCTCTCTCGCTATCATCCAAGCCTGGAGGCAGCAAGTAGAGGAAACCTGCATTGCTGCTTACATGTCAGGGCGGGGGAGAAGCTCAGAGTTGGAGAAAATGAGCAGATGGATAATTTCATATTCAAGTATTACTTTGTGGTTATATACTTGTGCTTGTGCATCTTTACACACAAAAGTGGATATGTGAGTGCAGTAGAACATCCTGTGCCCCGACACCCTCGTGTATTCAGGGAGAAGACTGTCTCCTCTGTGAGCCTTGTCATATTCAGATGGAGATGCTTTCAGCAGGCAGCAGGGAAGAAGACGGAGAACCAAGTTCATCCATTTGCTCAGAAGTATTTGCTGTGCAACCACCAGGCACAAGCGAATATGTCAGTGTGACAAACAATCCACAAACCACATTTCAATTAATCACATATCGAACATATAAACTTGCTTTGCTTGTTCTCATGAATACTTCTTAGAGTTGACAGGATTCAAGGTCTCTCAAGTTCAGGCTCTGTTACTTCTATCTTTCCTCTCCATCACTGCCCTCTTAGCTCAGGTAGCGCTGCTGTAAGCTGCACGTAACGGAGCCCCTCCCATCAGACTCACCAGGGAACGCTGAACCGTCATCTCACAAGTGAAAACATAGTAGACGAGTTCCTAGTTGGAACCCTCAACTCAATCCTGGCCCCAGACTCGTTGTTTCTTTCCATTTCTTGCCCCCCTCGTGGGCTTTGTCCTTTATGCTCATCACCTTGAGATTACAAACCCTCCAAGCCGCACATTCTCTCTCAACTGGCTGGAGGAGGAAAGGAACGAGGCAGGAAAGTAAAGAATGCATGTTGTCTTTTGGTTGAAGCTTTTCTCCTAAGCCCTCTTCCCCCACCTCCCACTCACAGTGACTTTTCCTTTTTTTGCATTAACCTCATCTGGGTCCTGGTGGCCAAACCTTGGCTGAAGACATTCTGAGAAGCAAGCACAGAGCAGGAAGAGGGCTGAGGCGGGGGTGCAGCTGGGGAGTCAGCAAGCTGTGCGTGGCCTGGAGCCCCAGCACAGTGCAGGACCAAGCGGTGGACACAGGTGCTGACCTCGGAGGACGAACTCAGCTCCAAGGACTCCTCCTGGAGCCTCGCCCTCATGCTGGTCCCTAAATGTTGACTGCTTCATGGATGCAAACCCTACAGTAACCAATTTTAATTCTCTCTTCAGGCTATTTAAGATTACCTTCTTGAACTTATCCTCGCCGTTAGAATTAGGGTCAGGGCCCCCATGATCCTTCTCCCAGATGGCAGGGGTGGGCGCTGTGGACTGAGCAGGTTTGCTAGTCCAGATCCCCTATAGCTTACCCGTGTTCCCGTGCCATCACTGGAGGAAAGAGCAGCCAGTTACTTAACGTAGTTTTAAGGAATTTCCACTTCAAGTGTTAATTCTGATTGCCCCCTTATTTTTATAAATGTTTAGAAAGTTCTGTCCAAAAATAGTTCTTAAATTAAAATTAGAAACCTGTTGTTGTTTTTTTAACTTGCATTAGGAAGAGTCAGTGTGGAAAGCTGTTCAATTTCTGCACCGGAAGCACAAAGTAATAAAATTAGTCGGTTGTGGCTAAAAAGCAAAGATCTGTGACCCTCGGCAGTAGAGAATTTTGAATGTGATCCTAGATGGTTTTTTGTCTGCAGAATATAGCATAGATGCAGCGGTGGAAACAGCATTATAATGTAATAACATGCCGAAGTATTATATTTTGCTAACCCTCCACATGATTAATTGAGAATAAAATTTCTTTGTGATTACATATATTTATATAATTTGTTGAGTCAAAAACACAAACATATATTTTGAAAGGAATATTGGCTTTTTCTACTTATCAGAAGCCCCATAAACACATAAAATTAATTACAACCTTCACTTTATATCATTAAATTATTCTGGTATCCAATGGTTAGAGGGAAACACTAGAGCTTAATAATACAGAGTGGAATATCCCTGCCCCTGCATTTAAGAATAGAAGCCATTATATTTCTTAACTTTTGCCAAATTGCAAATGAACGAGCGCAGCGAAGGAGGCCCCTGGAGTCTCCCAGTGCCGAGTCAGCTGGTAGAACGTTCCGGAGCTCCACAATGTCCCGGGGGCCTGTGACAGCCCCCCACCCCGAGTCCTGTCTTGGCGCAGAAGGGCGCACGCACCTGTGAGAAGGGCCAGTGCCCCGCTCCCGGGGGTCCTGCAGGAAGCAGGGAAACCTTCTCGGCCTGGCCCCGGGGCTGCCCCGGCGCTGGACTCACGCCCTGGGGAGCAGCGTGGGGCCTAAGGCCGCCTTCTCTGCAGTCAGGGCCCCTCGTCATAAAATTCCACGGACTGTCTCAACATCGAAAAGCCCAGGAGTCACAAGGCCACACGCTCGTGTGCATCTGTGCTATCCAGGAGCAGAGAGAAGCAGTGAGACTTATCACGCTGCTGGTAGCAGCGCTTCTCCCCACAGGCAGGCACAACAGCCACGCAGACGCCTTGTGGCCATGATGGGAGAACTTGGAGGCGGCCACCTGGGACATGACAGTCACTCCTGTGTCTCGGCTGCTGGGCGCTGGGTCTTGGGCAGGGGAGGGCTGGGGACGGGGTGTTTGTTGGGTGCTGTCTCGACCCTGGGTCGCTGTCCCTTCCCCACCAGCAGCCCCTGCGGTTCAGGTGGGCCTGCATCCCCTGTACTGGGGGCACCTGGAACCAACCCGGCCAGCACCCATGTGATTCTCAATGCAGGCCAGGCTGATGGTGCGATTCTGTGTCCCGCTGGCCACGCGACCCTGCAGAGACCCTCAGCCGCGCTGGCCCAGCAGGTGACGGGTTCGGACGCTTGCATGGCGCCCCTCTCCACCTGCTCCTCAAATGTCCATGCGGGGACCCCACGCGGCAGTGCAGAAGAGGCTGGCGCTGAGAGCCCCTCCGGGGCTGAGGGCCGGGTGGGCCACGGAGACCCCCGCTTCCGCTGAGCACAGGAGAGTGCCTGCCAGACACTGGTTCACAGGGAAGCTTGAGGGGAGGGAGAGGGGCCTGGGTGCAGTCGCTATGGATTCCAGAGCCAGGCCTTCACAGAGCCATGCTCGCTGACAGGGTCCCCCCAAACCACAAGCACGTGCCCCAGAAGGCAGCTGCAGCCAGAGCCCCAGGCCTGCGAACCCACCCCCTACCCCGTCCACAATGTGCCCGGCCACCCCTCATCCACCCGCGAGGTGAGCGGACAAGAAGGCACCCGCCGGGGACAGTTTCTGCTCAATGGCTGGGTTTCCTACAGTGGCTTGGAAAATACAGACTCCTGAAAGAGCAAGCAGGGGTTCAGGTCTCTGCATCCTGAACCCGGAGCTGGGGGAGCTTGGCCTGCCACGATCCTTGAGTGTGTAAAGGAGACCGGGGCCTGGGTGCCCGCTTTGCTAGTTGTTGTGCTAATGAGCACCGAGGCTCTGTCGGGCGCTCTCAGCCAGGTGCGCTGTCTAAAACCTTTAACGTAATAGGAACTCCCTGTCTGGCACAGACGCGCTGTGGGAACAGGACGTAGGGTTTCATTCCTGTGTCGAACAAAAACACAAACCCAGGGTCACGTGTACAAGGTCACGTGCACAGGTGCTTTACGGAGTGTGTGTGAGAGAAGACATCGCGACCGCAAACTTGCCTGAGCAGAAGAGAAGTATGAATAGGAATTTACCACGAGGAATAACATAGATGTTTGTAGACAAGGGAACCCCAGAGCCTCTGGCCCTTGGCGTGCGTCCGTGGTGGGTGAGGCTGGGTCCGCAAGCCCACCCGCCACTGCACTTTGGCTCAGCTGAGCCGTCCATTCACCCACTTCAAAAGCCAAGAGGACCATCTTCTCAGCCATTCTGTGGCTGCACCAGACACCTCTGCCTTCAAGAGCACATCCAGATGCAAAGTGAGCAGGAGGCACTATTAGTTTTTGCGGAAAATCATTCTTAACTTTCTAAAATAAAGTGACAGAGAAGAATTATACACTTAGATACTGGGCCTATAAATATCCCATCAGTTAAACATGTCACTGCTCTGCTAGCTATGGTTTCTTTCTCAGCTACCTCACTATTTCAAGTTCAATGAATTTCAAGTGGTGAATATAGTTGACAAAACAAAGACTTAGCTGGATCGATTTCTAAAACCTCCAGAAGTTCCAGCCTGTGTAATATGCATTAAAGCATGTTGAAAGTTAGGCTCATAAGTCACAGGACCTCTCTTGGATTCAGACTCCAGTTTAGGAATAAAATGATGAAAGTATAATTACACGCCAGAATTATGTTAAACACCATGGAGGGTTCTGGGGGATTGGACCGCTTGTCTTTCTCCACTTCGTCCTCCGCCAAGTGGCAGGAAACAGCTGGCCAGAATTTCTGAGTGCCTTTAATAAAGAGAATTCTTTATTGTTAGGATTTGGTGATTAAATGACATAAGACTACTATTCCTTGGTGGGTTTCCCGAAGGAAGATTGTCCTGGAAGACAATTGAGCCACCGCCTCCTATTTCTAGGCCCCGCGGGGCAGAAATCAAGCTCTTAATGGAACAGTCTTCAACAAAGCGCTCTTTCCTTTCCACATATTTTTGAGAACACTTATCGGACCCAACTCAGAGGTGTCGGCCGCTTTACTCATCAGGCTGTCTTCTCAGAACGCAACGCCAGGGCTCTGTAGGACAGACACTACCCCTGCTGAGGGGTCGTGGCTCTCCGGGGTGTGGTTGCTGTTGGAGACCCCAGAGGGCCTGGAGCAGAAATACAAGGGAGAGGCTTCCAAAGGCAAGGACATCCCCCACAGTGCCACAGAGGGCTTCCTGGACCCCTCTGGGTGGGGCTTTGGCCCCGGCCACCTTCTCTTGTTGAGAGGAAAAGCTGTGGTGTTTTATATCCGTGAACTGTTTACTTGAGTTGGAACCCAATCGCAGTGTCCCTGGTTTTTTTGCATTGTTAGTTCCTGTTCCAGGTAACTTTTAGGATATTTACTGTCTGCCCCTTTTTATCAAGGTGGGAGCAGAGCCTGGGAGCCGAGAAGGCAGCTTTCCCCCACACCCAGGATGCAGCAGAGGGCAGGCTGAGCGGACAGCTGCCCAGCCGGGA
>PVIY010025475.1:0-23561 GCA_004026745.1 Myrmecophaga tridactyla
GGGGGGAGGGGTGTCGCCCCTCCATTGCCTCGGGATGTTCCTAGCCAGCAACTGTCACCTTGGTCAAAGGGGGGTGGGTGAGGAGGGAAGGTGGGGGAGTGGAGGCATCCCCTATCATCTGTTAACCTCACCTGTGGAACCTGGTCCCTTGGCATCTGGGGGTGCTTCCATGTGCCCCTCACTCTCTTTGCTCCCTCTACTTGGGGAGGTTACAAGATGACAAATTGGCTCAACAATGCTGATCTCTGATGGTCCCTAACATCCCTTGGTCTCCTTTAAGGGATGATACCCTAAGGAGCTCAGAGGCCACGGTGACATCAGGGGCAGGCAGTGGGCACTGCTTGACGTCGAGCTTCCATTCTGTTCGTAGAGAATCATAAAGGCTCTTGATCAGACCTGGCTGCTGTGTGGTTCCTGAGAGGAAGGATTCCAACCCCCTGAAGATGAAATGAAATGAGGATTTAAAATTCACATGGCACAAAGCCTGACTCAGGGTCCTGCCCCACAAATGCTGGTGTTTTTATTCCATCCTCCCAGCCCTGGGGAGCAGGTGGTGATGCTCATCTTACAGGAGAGGCAGCTGGGGCTCAGAGAGGGTGGGGAATTTGCCCCATGCCACACAGCTAGTGAGTGGCACGGCCAGATTTGGGTTCCAGAGTAGGTGTCGGTTCTGCACCAGCTGATGTGTCATGGGCCCGGGGTCCCTGGGGACTCGGAGCACGGTGGAGTGGGGTCCACGTGGGAGTGGGCCGCGATGCTGGTCCTGCACAGAGCGGGAGGCAAGTGAGAGTCCTGGCGGGGTAGGGGGGCATCCAGGGATTGGCCACCCTGAGAAGGACCTGGGGGTTCTATTCTGGGGGTAGGAACCATGTCCTTGGGCTGGCAGTGGCGAGGGGATCCCCAGCACCACTGGCACAGCCCGGGTGGGGAGCAGGGACCCCAGGTTAGCCCACGCCAGCTGCGAGGAGAATGCCAAAGGCAGATGTGGCCGAGCGAACCTGTTGCAGACCCCATTCTAAGCTCTTCTTTTTTTGGAAATGCATTTTATCGGGACAAGGTGCAGATGGCTATAAAGGGAATAAGAGATCAAGTGGCTACCACACTTGATTTGTGTATGGGCCAGAGTCATTATGGGAGTTATGGTATAGGGTGAGAGCTTTTTTTGAAAATTGAATGTTACCTTTTTATTGTGGTAACATATACAACTGAAAATTTCTCATTTACGTCATTTTCAAGTGTACAATTCAGCCGCAGTGACTGCATTTGCAATATAGTGGTATTAGCATCACCACCTCATATCCACACGTTTTCACCTTCGGGGTGAGTACTTTTGAGAACATTGAAAATCTTGCAGAAAATGAAAACCAAAAATGAAACGATAAGGATAGTTCATTTCAACATTAAAGGTAGGGCCCCTTTATGGCAGCTTTTAATAGATGGTTGGTACCTGCAGCCTCACAGCATGCTCAGGTGAAAAATCTGAGGCCTTGGCTCTGATTATTAGCATGGCTGAATTGCCAAAGATCCTGATGGGATTCCTGTGTCGTACCCTCATCACACGGCACTCTGGCAAGGACAATTGTTTTCCCAAATTTAAGGGTCTATTTACCTGCTCCAAGTGTGCAGCTGACAAGTGGGAGAATGAGGATTTAAACCGTTTCGGCCCCAGAACCTCACCTGTAACTGAGCCACGGAGTGTGCTTTGGAATATACCCGGCATTTATTTAGCGTTCAGTAAATGAGCCACTTATAAGGCCAGTAGAGCTGAAGCAGTCGGGATCTGTTCTTAAGATCTGTGGATGTTACTGTAAATTATACTCCAATTTACAGAAACGCAAGGGAGGCAGGGCTGAGGGGCTGGCGAGGCAGCCCTGGCAGGTGCAGCGGGTGCTGGCAACCCCGGGGTGCTGTGAGGTGCAGGCCTGGCTGGCCAGGCCGGGGGTGGGGAGCAGGCGGTCGGCCAAGGGGTCTGGGAACTGCTGGGGAGAGCACTGCTGAGTCGGGGCCGCTGGGGCCAGCGCTGATGCCCATCAGATGTGGGCTCTCTGTGCAGAAGGGTCAGGGCCGGGGGCTCCTGGAAATCACCAGACAGGGCGTCTGATGTGGGAGGTGGGGCACCGAGAAGTGGGCACAGCGTGGGCGGTGCAGCCCCCCCCCCCCCCAGGTCCCTGCCTGGGAAGCCCTGCTTTGCCTGGGCTGGCTGTGCAGACTCAAGCAGCATGCTTAGCCCCTCCGCACCTCCCTGTACCCAACCGTCGTGGTGGGTTGTGATCTTGGATTTGCAAGCATGTGTGTGGGCGGCAGCCCCGTGGACCCTGTTGGCACGTGGGGCTGGCAGAGGGGGGGTCTCTGGCAGGAAACAGAAGCACCCCAGCCTGGACTTGGCCTCCCGTGGGGTCTGCACTTGGGGTGGTACTCACAGAGCCCTGGTGGTGGGTAGAGGCAGGAGTGAAAGTACCCACCCTGCAGCCTCTGGCGTGAACAAAGGCGGGTGCTGGCATGGGCAGCCCTCCCCCCCAGCCCTTGCGGGACTCCAGGGAGATCTGAAGGAAGACTTAATGATACCTCCTGGCTCCTCGGCCACATGATACCTCCTGGCTCCTCGGCCACATGTTTGGGGTTTAGGGCCAGGAACTCCTCCAGGGCAGCCTGCCCTTGAGTTGGTTTCCTTCAGCTCAGCCAGCACCGGCCAGAGATACCCTGTGCCAGGCGCCCGGGGCCAACCCTCCCCAGCCCCCCCCCCCCCGGGAGGCTCAAGGCCAAGCTGGAACTTAGGTGTGATTGTTGGGGAGGCAGCCGGGCGCCATGGTCCCCCTCCAGCCTGGCTTTGAGTCCCACTTCCTCTGCTTGCTAGCTGGGAGACTCTCCCTCTTTGTGCCTTAATTTGCTCATCTGTCTAATGGGACTGACAGCGTCTACCTTATGGGGTTGTTAGGAGAATTTAATGAGCTAGGATTTGTAAAGTGCTTACAGCAGTGTCCAGCATAGATCTGATCCAAAATCCTCACCACCATCACCTCTTTCCAGAAGAGGAAAACAGAGGCTCAGAGAGGTGGTGTAACTTGCCCGAGATCACACAGCCAGGCGACGACAATGCTGTGGAATGGAACCAAGCCCAACTGACTCCAAAACCGGGGCCTTTTCCCCCCAACAAGACCCGCCGGCAAAGGTTTGGATTGAGAGTCATCTTGGCAAGCTCCACACCCCACACCCTGCCTGGGTTCCTAAGGGCTTCCAGGGCTCCCGGTCACCCCGGCACTCCTGGGATGGGTGGGTAGCAGCACCCCCTCGCCCAGATGAGAAAACAAACCCAGATGGGGAAGGCAGCCCCTGCCAGCCCCTCAGTTGGTGGCTGGCCAGGTGCAGGGGTATGTGTGGTGATTGTGGGTACGAGGCCATCTGCTTGGGCCAGGCAGTTGAGGCGGGGGAGCTGCTGAGGCAGTCCTTGCTCGCACGTCCTGCCCTTGAAATGCCGCCCAGCTGGAAAACACACCCCGAGCCCTCCAAAGGGCCATCCGGCTTTTGGCTTGAATTTTCAAAGTACAGAGTGACTTTTTTTTCCCCCCTTAATAAAACAGAGCACCTGTTCCCCCACCCCCGCTCACTGCACAGACACACAGGGAGGCACAGCCATGTGGCACTGCAGCTGGGCAGGTGTGCGGGGTGGAGAAGGGTGCCGGCTGTCCTTCACAGAGGCCCGCCCGGTCCGGGCATGGTGCTGTCGATCACCGTTATCTGTATGAGAAACTGAGGCCCCAGGGTGGGGCTGCTGTTTAGGAGCCTGACCCCACCCGGCAAGCAAACTGCAAGCACAACCCCAGCTTCCCTGGCTTCCGCCCCACGTCTCCTCCTTGTGGGGAGTAGCAAAAGGGAGGGGCTGTCGTAAGTGCACGCGTGTGCCAGACATGACACCATGGTGATCACGTGGACAAAAGCCCTGCAGACTCCCACCCCATCCCACCCCATGGCTTTCCAAATCTCCTTGCAGCCTCTCCGCAAATTCCCCCAGGTAGAAACGCTGGGCTCCATTTTGCAGACTGGGAAACTGAGGCTTGGATAAGCCCCGGGCTGCACGTGGCTAAGTAGCAGAGGCGACGGCCCGCTGCCAATGTCTTGGTATCGTGCCATGTGCCACCTCCGGGGCTTTCACTCTGGATTCACACAGTAGGGTCAGTTGCCTGGTGGCACTGATGGCTGGATGAGTAGGAGCCCCGAGCCTGCTGGGGGGTGGGGGTGGGAGAGTGGACACTGTGGAATTGGCCGACCTGGGTCCCAGTCTTTCCTCTTCCCCTCATCTGTGATGGGGCCCCAAGCAGGTGTCATATCCCTTCTCCAAGCTCCTCTCTTCCTCCATAGAGAACTGCCTGTGATAATGGCGGTGGGCTGGCATGCAGTAGATGCAAAATCTATGTGAGATTTGCCACGTTCTCCTCCACGCCTTTCCGTTTTCATTACCTTTTGCACCCAGGAACATGACACAATAATTTCTGTCTCTGGTTTGAGGCATCTGGGTGGGCTGCCCTTTCAGAGGGAGCCTGTTGACTGAGGCAGGGACCCCCGGGATAAGACTTGCCCCCACCACCCCAGTTGTCTGCTCTCACACACCTGCCAACCTCAGGACTGAATTCTGCCCAGCAGCCTCTCGGCTCCATGTGGCTGGCGAGTGTCCTGGAGAGACCTCAGGGTGTCTTCTGCTGGGGCCCTTGGTCAGCACAGCCAGACCTGGCTTCCAGGAGGCTGGGAAACCTGCCGGAAACCTGCTGCTGCCCCTCCAACTCCTGGGGAATGGGCTAGGAGGGTCACCAGAGCCTTCCAAACCGTGGGAGAGCAACCTACTTAAGGAAGGCGGCCTCCTCTGGGGTCAATTCAGGCCCTGGACACAGACCCATGTTTGAATCTAGGCTCCTGGGGACACTGGGCAAATGACCCAGCCTATTTGTGCCTCAGTTTCCCTCTCTGTAAAACAGGGGTGGCAATTCCTTCCCTCCAGGGCTGGCATGCAGGTTGAAGGAGGCCGGGCAGGTGAGCATTAGCCCAAGTCCCCTTCAGCTCCACCTACCATCTCAGCTTGTCCTGACATGGGGTGTGCTGAGATGGCGTGCCCTTCCAGAAGCAAGTTAGCATGACGGGCACGTGAACAAGCCCAGGAGCCAGAGTGGTGAGTTCAAATCTCCATGTGACCTTGGTCTACTCTGTGCCTCAATTTACTCATCTGTAAAATGGAGATGGATCAAGTGCCAGTCTTGCAGAGTGGTGGGAGAAAGAGTCAATTGATTCAAGCACTGAGAACCTCACCTAATAAATGCCAGCCCTTAATATTACCAAGGGGTATAGGCTGTGGACATCAGCGTACATCACCAGCCTCACTTCCAGATAACCTGCCTCACTTCCAGATAACAGGATTTGGCAATTTTGTGTCTTCTGGGCTGGGTCACAGACCACAGCCCCTCTCTCCTACTGGACTCCAGATTTTTCCAGGGCGAGACCCAACATGATGCATCTTGGGGTCATTTGAGGACAGAATGAAAACCCACGGGGTCAGCGTGGGGGGACCCTCACAGAGACCAGCCCTCTTGTTGCACAGATGAGGAAATTGAGACTCAGAGAGATGGGCGCTGTGACCCACGGGGGTGCCGATGCAGTGGTGAGCGCTTGGGGTCACTTCCCAGCTTGGCGCATGCTCGCTCCACGGCCTTAGGCAAGCCATGTCACCACCGTGGGCTTCAGTCTGGTCCCCTAAGAGCTGGGACTCAAAATAGTGCCCCCTCCCTCCAGAGTGGTAGAGAAAGGAGGTGTGATGCAGGTAAGGCACCTTGTATATGCCCCTGGCACATGCCAAGTGCTCAATATTAGCTAATTATATTATTCAGGTGGGAATAAGGAAGAACATTCTCGTAGCCAGAGTTTCTGAATACCAAGGGAACACTTTCAACTTCATGGGCATATTTTAAGCACCGTGCACATGTGAAATGCTTCTTTCTTACCCAAATGTTCTTCTTTTTAAATTGTGGGAATATATATATATATAAATTATATCTAATATAATTTAATATAATATAATTTATATATACATAAATTGTGGGAAAATATATATGTGTTCTTCATATATATATGAAGAACACATAAAATTTGCCATTTTAATCATACAATTCAGTGCTATCAGTTACATTTAAAATGTTGTGCTACCTTCACATCCATCCCTTACTGAACCATCATCATCACCCAAAACAGGAATTCTGTACCCATTAAGCCATAACTACCCCCTGCCCCAGTCCTTGATAACCTCTAATCTACTTTCTGTCTCTATGAATTTACTTATTAGAGATATTTCATATAAAAGGAATCAGTATCCGTCCTTCTGTATCTGCTTTGTCTCACTCAGCATGATGTCTTCACGTTTCATCCATGCCGTAGCATGCACCAGAACTCCGTTCTTCTTCATGGCTGCCTAATATTCCACTGCATGGAGAAGCCGTGCGTTATTTACCCATTCATCTGTCCATGGACACTTGGTAGCTTTCCGCCTTTTAGCTATTGTGAAGAGTGCCGCTGTGAACAATGACATACAAGTATCTGGTTGAGTATCTGTTTCCAATTCTTTGGGGACTTACTGGATCATATGGCAAATCTATGTTGACTTTTTTGAGTAGCTGCCAAATTGTTTTTCCCCGAAGTTGTGTTTCACAGATGAAGAAACCGGGCACAGTGGCTTGCCGAGGTCTTCCCAGCAGGGATGGAGGGTTGGGATCCACTCTCCAGACTCTCTGCAGAGCCTGGGCCATGCCCGCTTGGTGTCCATGCCCCACCTTTGAGAGCCCCTCCCAGGAGGTGTGTTGGGAGAGGGTTTGCACATCAGAGGGGGCACAGGCTGGGCAGCTTCTGGGACCTCCAAACCCATTCCCCTTCTAAGAACCTGAGATTCTCGGTGTGGGGCCCTGATCTTGAAACTCTGGGGAAAGTTTCACATTCAAGGGAGGTTCCTGCTGGGGTGGAGGGGAGCAGCAGGGGCTCCGCCAGAGGCCCACTCCCTCCTCGGCCCCTTGCACCACGGCACGCAGCCCGCCGGTCGTCAAGGTAACGATACCCAGGCGGCCAGACAGAGTTATGGCGTGTGGCTGCGAGGCTATTTTGTCTAATATGCTAAAAGGCCTTTGGAAATTCCTGCAGCCCATCTGGTCCTAGTTACGCCATAATATTGCTGTCTCTTCGGCTCACAGACAAGGGAACACTTTTATTTCTCCTTTCAGAGCTTAGGAATGTGCCTCCAACACAAGCCGGCAGACGCCCATTTGGCTCTGGGAGTTCCTACTCACACATTGCGCCCATCTTACTTTTTAAAGGGTCCCGGCTTCTTCCCTCGTGCAACCCCCACCCCATCCAGCCCCAAGCAACCCCCCCGTGATCCTGAGCATGCCATGGGGAGAGCAGATGCCTTGTTGCTGGGCCAGCCTGGCCTAGCGGTGGGCCTCAGTCTCTGGGCTTTATAAAGGGGAGGGGAGCTCCTGGTGTGCAGGGTTCTCATGAGAATTGAACACCAGCCTGGTACCAGGTAGGGGCTCAATAAATGCAGCTTTCCCAATGAGCTCTGTGAGTTTGATCAAGTTCCTTGATTTATCCTAGCACTGGTAGCCTCCTCTGTGAAATGGGTTGAAAACTGTTGTGAAGATGGGATTGAGGGAGAGGGGTCTAAGGATGAACAGGTGAAGCATTTGTAGGGCCATGTAACTATTCCGCGTGGCGCTGTAACGGTAAACGCATGGCATGTACTACTGAAAACCCACAGAACAGAAAATCCTTTTGGAGCCCCACCCTGATCAAGATGGTGTAATGAGAAGCTTCAGGGCTCCATCCCCCAATAGAAGCTTCAAACAACCAACAAGCATTGGCAGAAATCTTTCTAAAAGCTCTAGAAAATAACAGATTACAGTAATAGGGTGAATGTCAAGTCATAAAAATTGCCACTGAAAGGAGCAGCTTCTGGTCAACCAAGATGATTGCATGAGACACCCCAGAGTGCTATTCCCCCATGGAATCTGAACAGCTAGCAAAAACTGGCAGAGTTATCTTCCTCAAAACTCTGGAAAATAATTAAAGGGTTTCAGTAATTGGACAAGTGCTGAATCAAGAAAACACAGCTTGAAAAATGGCAGGCGTTGCTTGGGGTTCCCTTGCTGGCTCTCTCCTGCTCCATCCCTGACACGGTGGGGAGTCAGCCTGAGCTCCCACTGTGGGTCCCTGGCCCTATTCTGGAGGAAGCAGAGTAACCGCCATGCACATATGGTGATGCCTGTGCTTCAGTGTCAGTCTAGCCAGTGGCAGCTTGAAAGACTGAACCAGGGAACTCCACTCTGGTTTGCCCTCCCAGAATTTAGGCTTGCAGACAACAAAAGCAGTATAAAACACAATTACACTAAAGTAGCCTGGGACTAAGGATTACCTGCTTTCAGTCATACAATAGAGCACCTGGGAGGGGGAGAAAGTCTATTTTATAGGGAGTAGAGGGTGATTCAAATTCCACATGCTCAGGCAAGACCCAGGCTCAGGAAAGATGGAGAGGTCACTCCACTTCACATTTGCCTCAGGCTGTCTCCTTCATGGGAGGAGAGGAGACAAAGGACAGCACCAGCCAATGCAGAGCCAAATTGCCAAGACAGTGGAAGGTTTGATTGTTTCTGTTAGCTCCTGCCACACAAGAAAATCTCTGTTATATCACTAGGTGGATGCAAACTTAAGGAGCAGAAATCTCAGGGACTAAATCCCAGAGTTAGCACTTTAAACTATTAAAATGTACAGTGTGCAGCAGAAGATTACAGGATACACAAGAAATGATGGCCTATCCAATGAGGAACAAGATACAAATTCCAAAACCATCGGTGAAGGGGGCCAGACTTTGGACATACTGGATAAAGACTTAAAAAAATATTCCTTAATACTCTCAAGGAGATAAAGAAAAACACAGAGAAAGAACTAAAGGATAATAGGAAAACAACAAATGAACAATGTGAGAATCTAGATAAAGATATAGAAATTTTAAAATGGAACCAAAAAATATTCTGGAGTTGAAGACCACAATGACTAAGATGAAAAAAATTCCGTAGAGGATTTCAATAGATTAGAACCAGTGGGAGAAAGAACCAGTGAACTTGAAGACAAAATGATTGAAATGATTCAGCCTGGGGAGCACAAAGACAGAAGAATGAAAAAAAAGTGAATCTAGCCTAAGAGCCTGTACAGGCATTATGGAAATCACAGAAGGAGATGAAATAGGGAAAGGGGCAGAAGGAATATTCAAAGAAATAATGGCAGAAATTTCCTAAATCTTATGAAAGACATGAATATGCACATTAAAGGAACTCAACAAATCCTCAAAATGATAAACCCAAAGAGAACCATGCCCAGACACAGAGTAGTCTAACTGTTGAATGCCAAGGACAAGGAGAGAATTCTGAAAGCTGCAAGAGAAAAGCAATGTGTTGTGTACAAGGGAGCCACTACTAGATTTCTCATCAGAAACCATGGAGGCAAGAAAACAGTGTGAGAAATATTTAAAGTAAACAATTACCAACCAAGAATTTTATATCCAGCAAGACTGTCCTCCAAAACTAAGGGAGAGATTAAGACAATCCCAGATAAACGAAACTGAGGGAATTTCTCACCACTAGATCTCCCCTATGATCAATGCTAAAGGGAATTCTTCATACTGAAAGGAAAGGACGGTGGACAGTGGTTCAAAGCAGCATAAAGAAATAAAGACCTCCAGTAAAGGTAACCATATGGGTAGTACTATTGTGTTGTATTTTTTGGTATGTAACTCCACTTTTCACTTCTTGCAAGTTCTAAAATGCAAACGCATAAAAGTAATGATAAATCTAACGTTTGGGGCATATAATGCATAAAGATATAATTTGTAACAAGAACAAAAAAGTGGGTGACAGTAGAGTATAAAAAGAGTGTTTTGTGTATGCTACTGAAGTTAAATTGGTTTCATATCAAGCATGATTGTTATAGACTTATGATGTTAAATTTAAGTGTCATGAGGACCACAAGTAAAATACACTAAAAAGCCATACAAGGGTACAAGGGTGGTTCAGTGGTACAATCCTCACCTGCCATGAGGGAGACCTGGGTTCGATTCCCGGCCCATGCATTTCCCCCAAACAAACAAACAAGCAAACAAAAGAAAGAAAACAAACAAACAAAATTTCAACAAATGGTGCTACAATAATGGGATACTTACATGGAAGAAGAATGCAATGTCACATGACCCCTGCCAATCAGCATATCAAAGAAAAAAATACAGAAAGAAATGAGAAGGGACTCAGAATAGCACAATACACAAAATGTCAAATAAATATGAAAGTAGGCATTAATGGAAGAATTGAAGAACAAAAAAGATATAAGGCTTACAAACACCAATAAAATTGACAAACCTTTAGTTAGTCTGTCAAAAATAAAAAGAGGGGTGATAACTAAAGTCAGAAATGAAAGTGGGGGACATTACTACCAATCCAACAGAAATTAAAAGGATTATAAAATTATAACTTGTCATCTGCCAGCAAGTTAGATAACCTAGATGTAATGGACACATTCTTAGAAACACACATTTTTAGAATTCTACTTACACTGACTCAAGAGAAAATAGAAGATCTCAGCAAACCAATAACTAGTAAAGAGATTGAATCAATCACCACACCCCCAAAAATGAAAAAGACCAGAACTAGATGAAGTCACTGGTAAATTTTACCAATCATTCCAAGAAGAATTAAGAAACTCTTCCAAAATATTGAAGAGGAGGGAACACTTCCCAATTCATTCTACGAGGCTGGCATCACCCTAATATCAAAGCCTGAATAAGATACCACAAGAAAAGTAAATTACAGACAATATCCTTTATGAATATAGATGCAGAAATCCTCCACAAAATACTAGCAAACTGAATCCAACAAAATATTAAAAGAATTATGCACCATGATCAAGTGAGATTTATCACAAGTATGCAAGGATGGTTCAAATGACACAATCAATTAATCACATTAGTAAAATGAAGGAAAAAATACACGTGGTCATCACAATCAATGTAAAAAATACATTTTTCAAAGTCCAACAATGCTTCTTCACAAAAACACTCAAAAACCTAGGAGTAGAAGGAGACTTCTTCAACATGATAAAGGGCATATATGAAAAACCTACTTCTAACGCCATACTCACTAGTGAAAGACTGAAAACTTTCCCTTTAAGATCAGGAACAAGACACGATGTTATTGACACTGTACTGGAAGTTCTAGCCAGGGCAATTAGGCTAGAAAAGAAATAAAAGTCATCCACATTTGAAAAAGAAGAAGAAAAACTTTCCCTATCTGCATATGATGTGATCCCATATACTGAAAAATCATGAAATATGTAAAATAAAGCTGCTAGAGCTAATAAATTCAGCAAAGTGGCAGGGTGCAAAATCAACACCCCCAAATCAGTAGTGTTTCTTTATCCTATGTTTGGAGCCCCCAAAGGCATGGGTTCTTTTTATATGTGAAATGCATTCATACCATCACAATATCCCTTAAGTCAGTTCAGTAACAATACTGGGTATAAAATATCACCTAAATCTGTTATAGATGTGGTCAGCCTTTGGGCGCAGTTCCCCTCTGTTTATGGACCTGTGGTACCTAGAGAATAAATTATCTGCTTCTGATATACAAAGGAGAAACATTATAGTACAAACATTCCTATTCCTATAGGGAGAAATTGGAAGGAAACATAAGTCACAGGTCCCAAACATTTCTGGGATCTTGCAAGGTATGCTCCATTAGATTTCAAGGTCTGAAGTCATCTATGGACAGATATTTTGACTTCCATGCTTGATGGGGTGGCAGCCCCAACCCTTTCACATACTTGCTCAGTGGCCATGCTTTCCCCAAACACTGGGGTGGATGCTCCACCCTCTCTAAGCATTGAGGTGATGGCCCAACTCTCCACAATCCCAAGGGAATAGACTCCACCGTCTGAGAACACTGGGCTGGCAGCACTTTTCCAGAAAAAAAGTGGAAGTCCTGCTCTCTCCAAGCTCCAGGACGTAGCAACCTTTCCACACATGGGTGGGCCTGCTCTCCTGGCCCAAGAAGATGTCTACCATCCAGACCTCAGCTTCCATGGACCTGCCCTTGAAGTGATTTTTCCTTTGATCTGTCCCTTTTCTGTCCATTTTAGTCTAGACTGGCAGTGGTTCCATTCCTACAGATCTCAAAAAAACTTGTCAT
Source organism: Myrmecophaga tridactyla (assembly GCA_004026745.1). Classification (NCBI taxonomy): domain Eukaryota; kingdom Metazoa; phylum Chordata; class Mammalia; order Pilosa; family Myrmecophagidae; genus Myrmecophaga; species Myrmecophaga tridactyla. Next base: position 12,255 of record PVIY010025475.1, read on the forward strand.
TTTTGTATGTAGTACACAGGGGTCCAAGCCATCAGACAGTAGAACTTTCCACAGATCCTTCCTGGATAGCTGTACCTCCAATCCTGACTGGGAAAACATAGTTGCCTGGGTCCAGCACTATTCTATGGGGTCTTGATTTCCAGAAACTCAGAATTTTCCAAACCATCAATTTCTGGTTTTGTGTGTGTATGTGTGTGTGTGTGTGTGTGTGTGTGTGTGTGCACGCATGTGACCAGGAGTTCAGTTCTCAGTTTATACCTTTCCTCTCACATTTTACTATAAGCTGCAAGGGGAAACCAGAATGCACCTTTCACATTTAGCTTGGAAATTTCCTCATCCAAATACCCAAGCTCATTACTCAAATTCTGCTTCCATCTGATATCAGAACTCAATTTGGACAACTTCTCTGCCACTTTTAAACTAGGGTCTTCCAGTTTGCAATGACACATTCATCATTTTTGCCTTCACCCTCATCAGAACAACCTTTAGCACCTATATTTCTACCAACAGTCTCTTCAAAGAAGTCTAGGCCTTTTCTATCAAGCACCACCCCTTCTTCCAGCCTTTATTCAGTTTGCAATTCCAAAGCCATTTCCACATTTTTGGTATTTGCAATAGCAGCACCCTACTCTCTTAGTACCAAAGTTTGTTTTAGTCTCCTAGGCTGCTGAAAGCAGGTACTATGAAATTGTTCAGCTTAAACAATGGGAACAAATGGTTTGCTCGTGGTGAGAGGTCAGAAAATGACCAAATCAAGATATCATCAACACGATGCTTTCTTCTTGAAGACCAGCTGCTGGAGAACCTTGGCTCCTCTGTCACATGACTAGGCACACATGGCAGCTGCTGGTCTCTCCCTTCTCTCCCAGGTTTCACTGATTTCAGCTTCTTGCTTCCATGGCTTTCTCTACCTTTGTCTGCATTTCATGCTCTCATAAAGGATTCCAATAATAGGAATAAGACCATTCTGCAGTGAGGTAGGTCACACCTTAATTGAAGAGGCCTCGGAAAAAGGTCCTACTTCCAATGGGTTTACACCCACAGGAATGCATTCAATTTGAGAGCCTGTTTTGGGGGGGGCTACATAAAGCTTCAAACCATCACACACTAGTAATGAACAATCAGGAGAGGTTTTCAAGGAAACAAAGTCCATTTACAATAGAACCTAAAAAATAAAATGTCTAGAAATAAATGTAACCAAGAATGTCAAGGACTTATGCACAGGAAACTTGAAAACATTGCTAAAAGAAGCCAAAGAAGACCTAAATAATGGAAGAACACACGTGTTCATGGATTGCAAGAGTAAGTATTGTTAAGACGTCAATCCTATTCAAAGTGATTTACAGATTCAATGCAATCCCAATAAAAATTCCAACAGCCTTCTTTGCAGAGATGGAGAAAATAGTCATCAATTTTATGGATGGAAAAGGAATCCCGAGTAGCCCAAATTACATTGAAAAGGAAGAACAAAGATGGAGAACTCACACTTCCTGTCTTAAAGTTATTACAAAATCACAGTAATCAAAATAGCTTGGTTTTGGCACCCAGACAGACAAATGGCACCCAGATAGAGAAATGGAGTCAAATTGAGAATTCAAAAATAAAACCCTCACATCTATGGCCAACTGAGGCTTTTTAAATAATTTTTTAATTGTTTTTAAACATATCAACATACAAACATGAACATTCTTACCATATGATCATTCCATTCTTGGTATATAATCAATAACTCACAATATCATTACATAGTTGTATATTCATCATCGTGATCATTTCTTAGAACACTTGCATCAATTCAGAAAAAGAAATAAAAAGAAAAATATTCATACATACCATACCCCTTACCCCTCCCTCTCACTGACTGCTTGTATTTATTTCCATCTACCCAATATATTTTAGCCTTTGTTTCCCTTATTTTTTTCTATACCCCTTACCACTCCCTTTCATCGATCACTAGCATTTCAATCTACTAAATTTATTCAAAACTTTTTCCTTCTATTATTTATTTATTTTTAATCCATATGTTTTACTCATCTGTCCGTGAGGTAGATAAAAGGAGTATCAGACACAAGGTTTTCACAATCACACAGTCACGTTGCGAAAGCTATATCATTATACAATCATCTTCAAGAAACCTGGCTACTGGAACACAGCTCTGCATTTTCCAGCAGTTCCCTCCAGCCTCTCCATTACATCTTGAATAACAAGGTGATATCTACTTAATGCGTAAGAATAACCTCCAGGATAACCTCTTGACTCTGTTTGGAATCTCTCAGCCACTGACACTTTATTTTTGTCTCATTTCTCTCTTCCCCCTTTTGGTCGAGAAGATTTTCTAAATCCCTTGATGCTGAGTCCCAGCTCATTCTAGGATTTCTGTCCCATGTTGCCAGGAAGGTCCACACCCCTGGGAGTCATGTCCCACGTAGAGACGGGGAGGGTGGTGAATTTGCTTGTTGTCTTGACTGAGAGAGACAGGCCACATCTGAGAAACAAAAGAGGTTCTCTGGGGGTGACTCTTAGGCCTAATTTTAAGTAGGCTTAGCCTAGCCTTTGCGGGGATAAGTTTCATATGAACGAATCCTAAGATCGAGGGCTTGGCCTATTGCTATGGTTGTTCCCACTGCTTGTGAGAATATCAGGAATTCTCCACATGGGGAAGTGGAATTTTCCCCCTTTCTCACTTTTCCCCCAAGGGGACTTTGCAAATACACTTTTTTATTCACTGTTCAAATCACTCTGGGATTTATTGGGGCATCACTCTGGAAAAACCTACAAACTGTCACGCCCTACTCAAAGTTCCATGTACTTATGGTGTTCAATTAAATTGTCCACATAAGTTATATAAGGAATTGCACTAGTCAAAATATAAATTTTGTACCAAATAAACATTTTTGCTTTAGTCTCCATCCACATCAGTTAAAGTTTTAAAATATGAATTACCACCTATTTTCAACACTCTTCCATTCCTTTGTTCTTCCTCATGCAAAAATGTTTTAAAATTTGTACATTTAGTTACTATCATTATACACTCTAGGCATTCCTAGATTATACCATCTCAGTTTTTATTGTCTATCTTTCCTTCTGATTTCATTTATGTCCCAAGCCCTCCTCCATCATTCTTACATTCAGCTTCATTGAGTGTTCTAACATAATTGTATTGCAGTTAGGTAGTATTGTGCTATCCATTTTGGAATTTTTACAATCAGTCCTGTTGCACAATCTGTATCCCTTCAGCTCCAATTACCCAATATCTACCGTATTTCTATCTCCTGATGGTCTCTGTTTTTAACTGAAATTCTCCAAGTTCATTCACTAATGTTAGTATATATACACTTTTGTGCATCAAAGAACTTCATCAAGAAAGTGAAAAAAACAACCTACACAATGGGAGACAATATTTGGAAATGATATATCGGATAAAGTTCTAGTATCCAGAATATATAAAGAGATTGTTCAACTCAACAACAAAAAGACAGACAACCCAATTACAAAATGGGCAAAAGACATGAATAGACATTTCTCAGAAGAGGAAATACAAATGGCCAAAAGGCACATGAAAAGATGCTCAACTATTAGGGAAATGTAAATCAAAACCACAATGAGATATCATCTCACACCCATCAGGATGGTCATTATGAATAAAACGAAAAGCGACAAGTGCTGGAGAGGTTGTGGAGAAAGAGGCACACTTAACCACTATAGGTGGGAATGTCAAATGGTACAACCACTGTGAAAGGCAGTTTGGCGGTTCCTCAGGGAGCTAAGTATAGAATTGCCATATGACCTGACAATACCACTGCTAGGTATCTACTCAGAGGACGTGAGGGCAAGGACACAAATGGACATTTGCACACCAATGTTTATAGAAGCCTTATTTACAATTGCCAAGAGATGGGAACAGCCCAAATGTCCATCAACAGACGAGTGGTTAAACAAGCTGCGGTATGTACATACAATGGAATATTATGCAGCTGTAAGACAGAATAAAGTTATGAAGTATGTAACAACGTGGATGGACCTTGAGGACATTATGCTGAGTGTGATTAGCCAGAAACAAAAGGACAAAAACTGTATAGTCTCGCTGATATGGTCTCAATTGAGTTTTTTTTTAAAAATATTTCTATTGACAAATCTTCATACATATACATCCCATACATGGTGTACAGTCAATGGCTGATATCATCACATAGTTGTGTATTCATCACCATGATCATTTTTAGGACATTTACATCACTCCAGAAAAAATAAAAATAAAAAATAAAAAACTCATACATCCTATACCCCTTACCCCTCCCTCTCATTGACCACTAGTATTTCCATCTACCCAATTTATTTTACCCCTTATCCCCCATTATTTATTTATTTTATATCCATATTATTTTACTCATCTGTCCATACCCTGTATAAAGGGTATAAAGGAACATCAGAAGCAAGGTTTTCACAATACCACAGTCACAAAAAAAGTTATATCTTTATACAATTGTCTTCAAGACTCAAGGCTACTGGAACACAGCTCAGCAGTTTCAGGTGCTTCCCTCCAGCCTCGCCAATACACCATAAACTAAAAAGGGATATCTATATAATGCATAAGAACAACCTCCAGGATAATCTTTCGACTCTGCTTGAAATCTTTCAGTATGGCCAATTTTTATTTTTAACTTTTAAAGCTGTATAATATGACATATGTACAAAGCAAAGAAAGAAAAAAGCAATAGCTCTCAAAGCACTCTCAGAGTTTTTCATGGACTATCATATCATCCTGTAAGATTTTTCCTTCTAGCTGCTCCATTATACAGGATGCTAGAAGGAATAAATACTTTTTTATCACCACAGTCAACTTTTTCTTCTTTTTTGTGAAAAATAACATATATACAAAAAAGCAATAAATTTCAAAGCACAACACAACAATTAGCTGTAGAACAGATTTCAGAGTTTGCTTTGGGTTACAATTCCACAATTTTTGGTTTTTACTTCTAACTGCTCTAAGATACTGAAGACTAAAAGAAATGTCAATTTAATGATTCAGCGATCATATTTGTTAAACCCTACCTTCTCTGTATAACTCCACCATCATCTTTGATCTTTCTATCCCACTCTTTAGGGGTATTTGGGCTATGCCCATTCTAACTTTTTCATGTTGGAAGGGGCTGTCACTAATATGGGATAGGTGGGTGGAACTAGCTGATGTTCTGGAGAGGCTGAGCCCTCTAGGTTTCAGGACTTATCTGGACCAGGGACCCATCTGGAGTTTGTAGGTTTCTGGAAAGTTACCCTAATGCATGGAACCCTTGTGGAATCTTATATAATGCCCTAGGTGTTCTTTAGGTGGCCAATTGAATTTTGACAATGGTGCCGAGTCCACTTACTAGAGAAAGAAGAGTCTCCTCACCAAATGGTGCTGGGAGAACTGGCTCTCCAAATGCAGCAAATTAAGATGCACACCTACCTCACATCATATACCAAAATTAACCCAAAATGGATCAAAAACCTAAATATAAGAGCCACAGCTATAAATCCCCTAGAAGAAAATATACGGAAACATCTACAGTTTCTCGTGTTAGGCAGCAATTTCTCAGACTTTATACCAAAAGCATGAGCAACAGAAGAAAAAATAGAAAAACAAAACCCCATCAAAATGAAAGCTTTTTTCATCAAAGGACTTCATCTTGAAAGTAAAATGATGACCTATGGAATGGGAGAAAATATTTGGAAACCACTTATCCAACGACAGCTTAATCTCCAAAATATATGAAGAGGGGCTCCCACAAATCAGCAACAAAAAGACAAACAACCCATTTAAAAATGGGAAAAGACTTGACTTGACCTATTGCCAAAGAAGATAACAAATGGCCAAAGAGCACAAGCAAAGATACTCAACATCGCGGGCTATTAGGGAAATGCAAATCAAAACCACAATGAGATATCATTTCACACCCTCTAGAATGGCTAATATTAGACAGAAAATAGCAAGAATTGGCAAGGATGTGGAGAAATAGGAACCCTCATTCATTTGTGTCTGGGAATATAAAATGGTGCAGCCATTGTGTAAAACAGTTTGGCAGTTCCTCAGAAATTTAAATATAGAATTAGCATACGACCTGGCAATCTTCTTCTAGGTATATATCCAAAAGAAATGAAAGCAGGGACTGGAACAGACATTTGTACATCAATGTTCATAGCAGTGTTATTCACATTTGCCAAATAATGGAAGCAACCGAGTCTCCTTCAACAGAAGAATGGATAAATGAAATGTGACATAGCCATACAATAAAATATTGTATAAATCCACTTACGTGAAATGTTCACAATAGGGAAATTCATAGAGACAGAGTGCTTAGAGGTTACCAGGGGCCAGGATCGGGGGGAATGGGGTGTCACTGCTTAATGGGTGCAAGGTTTCTGTTTGGGGTGATGGAAAAGTTTTGGTAATTGAGGATAGTGACCATGCACGAATGTGTAAATGTGATTAATGCCACTGAGTGGTATACTTAAAAGTGGTTAAAATGGCAAAATGTATGTTATATAAATGTTGCTGCAATTAAAAATAAAAAGAGCCAATGTGTGATTCTCCGCGTTCTCTTTTTTGCTGCAGTGATGGCATGTTTCAGTCTGAAGCATCTTTCAGTTTGAGTCTCTGAATGCCTAGGATGATAGAGCCCCCCACTTTCCCCAGTCAAACTGGAATAACTTGCAGAGAAAGCAAGACAAAAACCTCTGTTTACAGCTACTGAGGTTTACGAGTAGTTTTGTCACTCAGCATAAACTTGCCCAAGCTGACTGATACACACCCCAGTTCCCTGATCACAGGATGGCTTAGGGGTGCAGTGTGACTCAGCTGGACCACAGTTCTTCCCTCGAGGTTTTCATCTGGGGGCTAGAGAGGAAGGGGTGTTGGGTCATAGCTCATAGAGCTGCTATATCTCTCACCACTGTCTGAGGCATGAAAGAGTACAATGGAAGGAGGAAAAGATAAAAGATGATGGAAAAAGGGAATCTTGGTGATGTCAAGACCAGGCTGCCTTGAAGAGTTGTACAAATCAGACACTGCACAACTCTAGGGAACCACACGGTAATCCCTATAGGTTTGTGTATCTATTAGGACCATTTTCCAGCAGAGAAGTGGAACCTTTCTCTCATTTCTACAAAATTGCTATGCAGGCTAGGATCCACGTGTGTCAGATTCCTGACTCAATCCTTGAGTCGCCAGAGCTTCCCTAGCCCCCAGGAGTACTTGGTAGAACTTATTCTTGTGATAAGTTCTTGTGAAGAGCTGTTCACAGCAGAATGTTGATGATCCAGTCACCCATAAACCACATAAAGCTTGTTTTCCACTTTCCAGAGCAAACCCTAAGTGCTTTAAAAAAGAATAGCTTGGCAGTAAGAGGGGAGACAGAACAACCATTAAAAGCAGACATAAAAATAACAACAAAAATATCAGTTTGGGGCTATTTGCAAAGGTGCAAATGACATTTCCCATTTCAACAGACACCAAAACCCTTGCTGTACCGTGCTGTGGCCTGAAAATTATCCACAGGGGTAATTTTCCTTTAGGAACACAGAGAAGACATGGCTTAGACTTCACTGCCTCTTAAAATGATTAAATTATAAGTGTGTTGTTGCTTCAAAGGATAGACCAAAATTATCTTGAGAATTCACATGTGTGGGACATGAGCTAAATCAGTAACATATCGTTGTAAAAGAAAGGCTGGTATCTGCTAAAATCCAGCCCTCCAGCCCTCCCCTGTGCAGGGCCCCTGAGCCCACTCTGCTCAGCTTCAGACAGTTAATAGTTTTTAGGAAAAGTCTGGGGGTGGTTGTGGACCCTGGGGACCAGACGCTCTGGAGCTGGAATCCTGGCCCTGCCTTTGCTAACCGTGTGATCCCAGGAAACTGACACCTCCTCGCCCACATACTTGGAGCCTCAGTTGCCACTTCTCTAAAATGGGTATGATGGGCATGGCACCCGCTCAGCGTGTAGTACGTTTTTGATGCACAGCAACTGGTGTCAGGGTGATGACAGGGTAGGGCTTCACATGGGCCCAGACCCACTCGGGCTTGAATCTTAGTGTGGCCCCTGTGAACGCCTGTGGAAAATCGCTTAGCCTCCTGGAACCTCTGTTTCTTCATCTCTTAAATGCACATGATTCTCAGGGTGCTGGGGAGCAAGCACACACTTCCTTATTATTGCCTGTTTCGATGTCTGCTCTCCATGTTGGACAGAAAGGGGACAGGGACTGGGTCTGTTCCCTCTCCCCTCTCCCCAGGACATGACCTGTTGGTACTTTATAGGTGCTTCGTAAACACTCTGTCATTTGCTGCATTTGGGAGGGAAATTGATGACTGGTGTCCATTGGGGCTGCCTCTGGCTTCCAGATTGTGCCAACAGGCCAGGGCACAGCCTTGGCCAGGCCAGGGCAGAGACCTGCTCCCCTGTCCCACCCCTGTCCACCCCTCCCCTCCCCTCTGGCCCCTTCTCTGGTTTTGCTGTGACGGCTGCTTGGCATCAGCAGGACATCTGGAAGGGAGCTCTCAGGTCCCTCCAACAACCCAGCCAACACCACAATTGTTTTTCCACCTGGAGCTTCCAAGGAGCCACTGGCAGCCAGGCTGGGAGGGGCAGGGGTGGGAGGTGGGGCTCGGGGTGAGATGCCAGTGGGTGAGGAAGGAGGGGCACCCCTCCTCGTCCTCTTGTTCCGCAGGGGAGCCCAAAGCCGGGGTCAGCCTGGACCGGGCTGGGTAAGTGGCTTAACCTCTCTGATCACAAAGTCTTTGTCTGCAAAATGGGGATAACAGCAGTACCTTCCTCTCCCGGTCACTGTAAGGAATAACTAAGTCAATCTGTGTAATATGCTGTGAGGAGTATTGTTACGTCACTCCAACTGGCTTTTGGTCTTAACTCTGACCCCCAGCAGTTACGTGGCCCCTGGTGTGTCGTCTCCCATCTCTGGGCCTGGGTGGAGCCTCTAGTGTGTTGGAGACCCCCTTGTGCCCAAGCAGGCACGTTAGAAAAGACGTAAGATAGGTGGAAGTTTCCTCCCCCTCCTTCTCCTCCTCTCCCTCCCCTCTTTTCCTCCAGCCTGACCTCTGGAAGGACCTCTGGCTCCATCAGCCACAGAAAGAAGTGACCAATGGGCCCCAGGGTATTGCCATGTCCCTTTGTGCAGAAGGGAAACTGAGTCCCAAGGGGCCCCAGGATCGGCCTGGGTCACCCAGGCAGCGGGGCAGATGTCAGGCCCAGCCTAGCCAAGGTGTGGTCAGGCCGGATTCAGACGGGGTTCCCTGGGGCCCTGCTGCAGGAACAAGCTGTCCCGACTCTCCTGGCTGCCGTCCCTTTGGAAGAGCTCACACGGCCCCGGATCCCCGCTGGCCCCACCCTGCCCCCTGGCTCCCCTCCCGTGGCTCCTCGGCCTGGGATGGCCACTGGCTGACCGAGGTTATGTGCTGGGTGGCCTGGGCAGGCCCTAACCCTCACTGGGCCTCCTTGCCTCCACCTCAACCAGAGGGAACAGTGTCCTTGGTCTCTATGTGCCCTTCTGACTCCAGGACTGTAAAGAAGAGGGCAGGGGGCCCTGGCCGGGGGAGTGGGTATGGAAGGGGGCAGCCACCCCAGGACTTTACATCCCTGGTGGCATTTGGGAGGCAGAGAGATTTTGAGGGTGTGCAGAAGAGGCGGAGGCCTACATGGGGTGTCTTGGGTATGTGGAGGTCTCCCCACAATCCCTTTCTCCCTGCCTCCACTACCCCTCATTTCCCAGGGCTGAGGGCAGCAGCTCCTCGGCCTGAATGAGCAACTTCCCTAGAAAGGGGCAAGAAAGGACAGCTTAACTGCCTGGGCCTCTCCGGGAGGGGAGTTTGGTGGCATGGGTCAGGGGCCTGCATCCTGGGCCAAGAGGTCCCAGTGAGGAAATGGGGCCAAAGTAGAGGCATCCCGGTTCAGGGGCTGATGGAAGCAGGAGTAGCAGCAGAGCCCAACCTTCTAGGCAGCAAGGGAAACTGAGGCAGGAGTCCAGTTGTGGGGTGTGATAAACATGACCCAGGGGAGGAGGCAGCTCCTGGGCAGAGACTCGGGTCCCAGGGTCACTGCAGATCCAGGACCCAAGGCCCAAGGCCTTCTAAACCTACCACCTCCTCCTTCCTGGGTCAGGCCACTCCTAGGCCTTAAGCATGGGGAGGCCGGCTTCCGGGGCCTTGGAGACTGGATCCAGGGTTCAAATCCTGTCTGTGACACTTCCTGGCTGTGTGACCTCAAGCAAGCCCCTTCTCCTCCTTGTGTCTAACACGATGCAGTAGATGTGCAAGCCGTGTACACCAAAGGCCGGTATGCAGTCGGTGCTCAGTGCCTCTGTCTTGCCCCAGGCCTCCTCTTCTCTGGACGGAGCAACTAGGAAGCAGGTGCTGGCAGAGTTGGCGCTGGTCCTGGCGCTGGCTTCCCAGGCCTTTCCTTGGCGGTGCCAGCCCAGGGAAGGATTCTCTGCTTCTGGGAACTTGGGTCCATCCCAGCAATTCAGGCCAGACTGCGCAGGAGAGTGGGCAGGACGGAGGCTTGGCCAGGCTGCTGCCAAGGCCGCTCCGGCACGAGACGGAAGAGAGGGCGCCCGCCTGCCCAGCCGGGTGCCAAGGGCGGGCGGCCAGACGCCAGGACTAACAGCGGCGTCCCACCCAAGGCGGGACTCGGGGGGCTGCGGGGAGGCCTAGGGGCGGGTGAGCAAATATTTTTCCAAAAGATGCTTGGAACAAAGCCAAATTGGGGAGCTCCCCATGGTGGCCGGATGCATGGGGAAGAGCTGGGGTGGGGGCGGGGCACCTCCTCAGGGCCAGGGGAGGGCGTCCAGCCGGGCTGGGCAGTCCGGAGTCCGGAGCTGGAAAGCCAGGAGCAGGCAGCAGGTATCCTGGCTTTGAACTAAGGCTTCGGGGACCAGCTCCCCTCCCCCTGGGTTCTATGAGGTTTGCACAGACCAGGGCTAGTGCTTGGTGTGCCTCTGAGCGTGTTGGGAAGAGGCGCCCCCGGTGGGGCAGACACAGCCGGGTGAGTGCAGGGTGGACACACCTCCCCGTCCCGGCTTCCCAGACGTCCTGGTACAACTGTACACCGCTGGAAGGTGCTGGAAGGATATCCTGCTTGAAAGAAGGAATGGAGCAGAGTGCCCTGGCTGGCTTTGTCCCCAGCGTCCTTTCTCCCTCATCAGTGACTTCAGGCCTCGGGGTGGGGGGGTAGGGGAGCTGGGGTGAATTTCCTCCCCCTGCCACCCTCCCTCTATGCCCTCCTGGCCCTGAGATTCCATAGCACGCTGGGCTGGGCTGGTC
>PVIY010025475.1:23661-36781 GCA_004026745.1 Myrmecophaga tridactyla
CCACTGCACTGCCTTGCAGGTCTCTCCCCCGAGAGGAGAGCACTCCCTCCTGGTACTGTAGGAGTCCCACCCCACCTTGACCCTCCTTCCTCCTGCGTGCCCCCGGGCCCCCCATCCCAGGCAGTGCCAGACCGAGATGGATGTTTTTTGTTCTGGGCGGAGTTTCCTGAAGCAGGTCCACCCCTTGGCAGCCTGAGTGTTGGAGAGATGGGGGGAGGGGGGGCGAGCTGGGGCTGGGGTTCTACCACGGACCCCCTGCGGGGTGGTGCCACAGATTGGCGCAGCTATGCCCTCAGCAGCAGGGAAGTGGAGAGTTAAGGTTGAAATTGAGGTCCTCTTAGAGCATCCCCAAAAGAATGTACTCAGCCTAGTGCTTTGTGAGTCCTCCAACCCTGATAGAAACTGAGCCGTTTCTCCTGGAGAGGTTCAGTGGCTGTAGAGCCTCGGAGTGGCTGCCCCCCAACGCCTCTAGGGACGCCCCTGAGCAACCCACTCTACTCAGTGCGTGGAAGGAGAGAAATACAGGAGGCTATGGGGGTCCTGAGGAGAAAGTTCCAGCCAAGGAAGGCTTCCTGGAAGAAGAGACATTTGAGCTAAGACTTGAAGGGTAAATGATACATGTTGGTGTTGGAAAGGGTCTATATGCATATATGGTATAGCATATGCAAAAGCTCAGGGCGTGAAAGAGTTTGGTACTTTTCAAGAATTGTCAGGGGGCAGTGGCTAGAGCCTGGGGGGCTGAAGAAGAGAGCAGTGAGTTCTCATTTTTCTGATGCCTTCTCCCTAGTCCAGACCCTTTTGGTTTTGACCTTGCCTCCTCTGCAGGCTCCTGACCTCTTTATCAGCAGACAGGGCCCGGACTTTGAAGTCCGGCCCACCTGGGGCCCTTCCCTGACTCCGCCTTTGCTTGCTATTTAGCTTTAGGCTAGTTACTTTTCTCTCCAAGCCTCAGTTTCCCTATCTATATAATGGGGTCCTCCCTTCTCCCATAGTTATCAGAAGGAAAAAATAGGACAAGCTTGGCTAAACCCTCTCCCAGGGTCTGGGCCCAAAGTAAGTGTTAAAAAAATGAAAAACCAAAGAGCCAAAGAGCAGCATCAACAGACTGAGTTTTGTTTGCCCCTCCCCACGGAGCCTCTGCCCTCTGGAAACCCGAATCGGCCCAAGTCCAGGATCCCGAGGGTTTTTTCAACTCTGCTTCCCTGTATGATCCCAAATGGGACCTGCCTCCTTCCTGAGCCTCAGTTTCCTCCCCTCAGAGGGCATCCCGGGCCCCTCCTCACTTGCCTCCTTGCAGTCGTGAGGATACCATCCTGGGTTGTCCATGACTTGAGGAAACCTAGGCCCAGGGAAAAGCAGGGATATGGGGCCTCTGACAAGTCCCTGATCGTTCCAGGGCCCATTTCTCCGACTCTAGCTCTTTCTGTGCTCTTCCTGGGCCTTCTTATTGGGTCTGAGGGGACCGATTCCAAGGCCAGCGGGGGGGGACGGGGAAGGCTGAACAGGGCAGGGGCAAGTCCTCCAGAGTGCCCACTGGGAGAGCCAGCTGCTGAGGTGAGAAGGGTCCCTGGGCCCCCCTCTGGGGGAGGCCCCACTGACATTCCATCCCCTCCCCCCTGCTGCACCCACCCCCACCAGACGTCTTTTCCTGTCTGTCCCGACTCCGTGGGGAAGTTATCAATCCTGAGATAATGTTGCCTGTGCAGAAGCCAAAATCTTCAGGGGAAGCTGGCAGTGTGGTCAGGGACAGCTGGGCTGCTGTCCAGTGGGACGGATCCCTGGTCCCAGCATCGCCCCCCCGACCCCCACGTTATAGCATCTCTTGGCATGAATCTGATGGGTTCCCAGCAGGACAGTGGCCTGGAGCGCTCAGGCCAGAAGCTTCACTCCCAAAAGCCCAGTGTGGGACCCTGGGGGGACTTTGGTGGGCTGGGACCTGGGGAAGCCTCTGGTGGGTACACGGAGGACATTGTTATACTATTCTCTCTACTTCCCTTGGGAATTTCCCTAATCACAGGTTATGTAGCTAATCCTAAGCAATAGCAAAACCACAGAGGCACAAAACCTCTCACTTTCAGGCTCTATTTCGTAGATGGAAATGGTAAGGAAGTAACCCACCTCCACATGATGTAGACTTGGCAACGTGGTTTGCATTTTCGTGCAAAATAAATGTGTTCCCCAAAGTGGAAACTGCCCAACCATCCAACAACTGACTAATGGATAAGCAAAAGGTGGTCTCTCCATGCGATGGAGTATGGCTCAGCCATGGGAAGGAAGTGCAGGTCCAAATGACAACACAGATGGAACCTGAACATATCACGCTAAGTATTAGGGGACACGCACATCAAAACCATGACGAGATGCCTCTTCACACTCACTATGGAATCTACTTATTTATTTTTAAAAAAGAAAAATAAACGTTGAAGAGGATACAGAGAAACTTTGTGCATTGCTGGTCGGAATGTAAAATGTTGCAGCTGCTGTGGAAGACAGTTTGGCAGTTCCTCAGGAAGTTAAACATGGATTTGTCAGATGACTCGGTATTTGCACTCTTGGGTATATGCCCCACAGAATCGAAAACAGGGACTCAGACAGATATTTTCACACTGATGTTCACAGCGGCATTATTCAAATAGCCAAAAGATGGAAGCAACCCAAGTGTCCATAGACAGACGAATAAATAAACATGCGGTTTATCCCTGCAGTGGAATAGTATTCAGCCATCAAAAGGATTGAGGTTCTGGGGTAGGCCATGGTGGCTCAGCAGGCAGAGTCCTCACCTGCCATGCCGGAGACCCGGGTTCGGTTCCAGGTGCCTGCTCATGCAAAAAATAAAAGGGAATGAAGTTCTGAACCATACTACAATATGAATGAAACTTGAAGCATCATGCTGAGTGAAGTAAGCCAGACACAAAAGGTCACATATTGTGTGGTTCTACTTACATCTAGAATAAGCAAGTTCACTTAGAAAAGAAAGTAGAGGTTACCAGGGGCTGAGGGGAGGGGGGATAGGAAGTGATTGCTTAATGGGTGCAGAGTTTCTGTTTTGGGTGTTGAAAAAGATATAGTAATGGATGGTGATGATTATAGCACAGCATTGTAAAAGTAATTAATACCATTAAATTGCACACTAAAAATGGTTGAAATGGCAAATTTTATGTTATATATATTAGCACATTTTTAAAAAGCACATTATGCTAAGAGAGTGGGTGTGTGTATGGGGGGCATATATAAGAATGCTGCATTTTCTGCATGATGTTTCTGTAAACCTACAATGCTATGTTAAAAAAAAAAAACACTTAAGGCTAGATGAAAGAAGCCAGACACAAAAAGACAAATATTGTATAATTTCATTTATATGAAATTCCCAAAATAGGTAATTCTTAGAAAGTAGATTAGTGGTTGTCAGGGACTGGGTGGGATGGAGGAGGTGGAGAGGAGAAATGAAGAATGAATGCCAATGGGGACAGATTTACTTTTTGGGGTGAAGAAAATGTTCTAAAATTAGATTGTGGTGATGATTGCGTTACCTTGTAAATATATTAAAATCCACTAAATTGTACATTTCAAATGGGTAACTGAATGATATATGAGCTACATCTCAATAAAGGCATTAAAAAAAAAGATGTACAAGAAAAAAAAGGTTGTACATACCCCCAAAGAATTGAAGGACTCAAACAGATATTTGCACACTGATGTTCATAGAGGCATTATTCACATGAGCCAAAGATGGAGCAACTCAAGAGTCCGTCCATTGATGAGTGGATAAAGAACATGTGGTATATATGCACAGTGGAATATTACTCAGCCATAAAAAGGAATGGAGTTCTGATACATGTGAAAACATGGATGAACCTTGAAGACATTATGTTGAGTGAAAAGGACAGATGTTATATGAGTTCACTGATAAGAAATAATTAGAATAAGCAAGTTCATAGAGTCAGACTCTAGAATACAGATTGCCAGGGGACAGGGTGAGGGCAGGGAATGGGCATTTAAAGTCAACCTGCACAGGGTTCCTATTTGGAATGATGGAAAAATTTTGGTAACGGATGGTGCTGACGGGACCAACAGCATTGTGAATGTAATTAAGAGCACTGCAATATAAAGTTGAATAAGATTAAAAGGGGGAATTTTAAACTGTATATATGGTAACAGAATCAAAATTTAAAAAATGCGTGGAACTGCACTGCACAGTGAAACTTAAGTTAAACCATGGGCCTTCAATGAATAGTGCAATTATAAAAGGTGCGTTCATAAATGGTAACAAACTTACCACAGCAATGCAAAGTGTTAATAATAGGATGGTATATGGGAATCCTGTATTTTATGCATGACTGTTGCGGTAGTTAGATTCAGGTGTCAACTTGGCCAGGTGAAGGCACCTAGTTCTGTTGCCAATGGTACGTGAAGCTCATCTGTTGCTCATTACATCTGCAGTTGGCTAGGAGGGTGCCTGCTGCAATGAATGACGTTTGATTTGATTGGCTGGTGATTAAATGAGAGAGCACAATGTAGAACAGCCTAAGCAGCTCGGCATCCCTCATCTCAGCACTCGCAGCTCAGCCCAGGCCTTTGGAGATGCAGGGGAAAGTTGTTGGAACCCAGGCACCTGGAGAGAAGGCCAGCAGAGACCATCCTGTGCCTTCCCACGTAAGAAAGAACCTCAGTGGAAAGTTAGCTGCCTTTCCTCTGAAGAACTAACAAAATAAATCCCCTTTAATTAAAAGCCAATCCATCTCTGGTGTGTTGCATTCCGGCAGCTAGCAAACTACAATTGTTCTGTAAACCCACAACTTCTCTAATAAAGAAATTAGCATTGCTATGCCAGTTTTAAACAATTAAGTCTTTCATATAGAAAATTGTGAAAAAAAATTATGGTCTCTGTAGTCAGCGTGGCTGTGTCCCTGAGTGTGGGACAGCCTGTCTTGGAGCCTCAGTTTCCCTGTGTGTGAAATGGCAGTGAAACCAGCAGATCTCTCTCTACTTCAGGTGTCTGCTCTTGTCACCTTGAGAGGTCTTTGCTGGACCTTCTCTGTTCTTCCCTGTCTGATGTTTCCCCACTAACCGCTGTGGACATATTATGTATTTATTTAACTTATCGTTTTTTATCATCTCTACTTATCATTTTTTAATCTCCCCGCATTAGATTAAGCTCCATGAGCATCTAAAACAATGCCTAGCACATACTCAGAAACTATTCTGGGAGCGTTTAATGAATCACTAGTCTTTTTGGCCAGCGACTATTAAACCAATACAGAAAGTTGGGCATGCTCTGGCCTCTGGGCCTTTGCACTGGCTGTTGTATCCCTAAATATCTGCATGGCTGACTCCTTTGGCTTATTCATGTCTTTGTTTCCATGTCGACTTCTCAGATAAGCCTTATTCGATTTGCCCATTTAACATTAACCTTTCGCCTCCTTCCAGCACTTCCTGCTTCTCTCCCCCTCATCACATCACCACCTGACATACTGTATATTTACATATTCACCTGTCTAAAGCTTGTCTCTTCTCCTAAACTGTCAGTCCCACGAGAGCAGCGAATTTGTCTTGTCAACCATGAAGACCCCAGTGTCTGAAGCAATGATGGCACATTGATTGACAAGGATTTGTCGAAGTAATATTACTTATTTCCCAGGGGTGTGTGTACATGCATGGAAACCCATAGAAAAATGGCTGCAAGGATGTACTCCAGACTCATGGTCTTTGTTCCCCCTGCGAGCCTATTCTCACTAGGAGAAGCACAGATTGTCAATTTTGTATTTTAAGGAGACATTAATTTAATCTCGAGTATTTTATGGCTGCTAATTATGTGCCAGGTGCTGTTTTACAACAGGGAGCAGGCAGACAAAGACCCAGCTTCATGGTGCAGAGGCAGAAATAAATGTATATAACACAGAGGTTCTCAAAGCGTGCTCTGCAGACCCCTGGGGATACCCGAGACCCTCTTTGGGGGATCACCAGGATTAAAATTATTTTTCATCGTAATATTGAGAATTTTTTTGCCCTTTTCTCTTGTTGACATTTGCACTGCTGATGCAAAAGATGGCAGGTAAAGCACAAATTAGGGCTGTGGCACCAAATTGTACTAGTAGTCGTCAGATTCTTCACCACCATGCACTTGTGATAAAAAAATGATGTCAGCTAAGAATGTCTTTGATAAAGCATTAAAAGGATTACTTTTATTCAACCTTGGCTCTTGAGTACACGTCTTTTAAAATTTTGCTAGATGAAATGGGACACATATTAAGCATACCAAAGTTCGATGTTGGTGCAAGGAAAAGCCCTTGTGCAATTGTTTGAGTTGTTAGCTGAACTAGCCGCTTTTTTATGGTACACCGTATTTTTACTTGAAAGAACTGACAAACTGTGGTGGCTCTGAGTTGGGCATTTGGCAGATGTTTTCTTGCAAATGAATGAAGTGAGCTGTCACACCAAGGAAACCAACTGATGGCAGCTGCTGCCAAGATAACATTTATACTTTCCAGTGAAAATTAACATTTTGTAAAACTTGCGTTGACACTAGGAGTTTGATAAGAGAAGGATCATAAGACTTTTTTTGATGAAATTGGCAGTGTCATCAACAAGTGTCATTTTTAGCCATTGAATAATGAACTGTTTCAAAGTTTGAAAGAGCCGTGAACCAATATTTTCCAAATGATCAAAGCAAGTTACAAAACCTTAAATGGATAAAAGATCCATTCGAAGTGCAAGATAGAGGAATGGGTGTTCATGTAACAAAATATGAAAAGTTCATTTGTATGGCTTCAGATTCCATCTAGCAAATGAACTTAAGAAATTACCACTTGTAGACTTTTGGTGTTCTGTGAAGAAAAATATTCACAGTTATCTGAAAAGGCTATTAAACTATTCGTCCTTTTTTCAACTACATATCTGTGTGAGGCTGGAATTTCTTCACATATTTCAACTAAAACCTCATATCACAACAGACTGAATGCCGAAGCAAATATGAGAATCCAGCTGTCCTCAATTAAGGCCGACATTAATGAGATTTGCAAAAATATAAAACAATGCCTCTTCACATTAATTTTCCTTTTTGAAAAATAATGCAGCTTTTTGAAAACTTAAAATGCATTATTTGTATGACCATGTAATGGATCATTATTGTTATTTTTAAACAAATTGATAAACATGTATTTTAACAATTTTTTATTTTAGTTTCTTATATCAATATTTATAACCCACATAAATTAAAACTCTTTGGGGCCCCCAATGGTTTCTAAGAATGGAAAGGATAGGATTGTCAGATGAAATATAAATATGTCCTATGAGATATTTGGGACATACTAGGATATACTAAAAATTATTTATTTATTTGAAATTCAAACTCAACTGGGTGCTCTCATTTTTATTTATTTACTAAATCTGACGACCCACCTAAAAGGGGTCCTGGCCGCAAAATCTTTGCAAACCACTGGTATAATATACTGCTAAGTGTAGCATTTCAAAGTCAAAGAAATCGGGTAGGAAAGCGTGGGGAGGAGTGTTTGTTTTCTTCCGAGTATCAGTGACTCAGTGACACTGGATCACAGACTGGAGGGAAGGACAAGCCTTGTGGGGGAAGAGACTCCGTGCTAAGGCTCAGTGAGTCCTTGAGGCTGGGCCCGGCTTGGGACATCGGGGACACAGCAATGAGGACGGGACACGTGGCCCCCCATTTCCCTCAAATCTGTTCGGCGAGGTGGGAATCTCTCTGTCCAGAAGGGGAGGCTCTGAGAAGCTTAGGAACAAGTTCAAGTTTGTATAGCTGGTACGCGGCAGTCGTGGAGCCAGCCCCCTTGGGTTTGACCCCCAAGCCCGTGTTAGAACTTTCCAGCATAGTCCCCAGCTGCAGGACAAGGGCAGGCTAGCCCAGGGCCTGGCGGAAATAGATGTTGGGTGGAAAGCTTTCTTCCTCCTAGGCTGTGGGGTGGCGGCGGGGAGGCAGTGATGGAGGGGCCAGAGGCGGGGAAAAGCAGAACAAAGACCTATTGTGGGAGGCAGCGTGCCGGGCGGGGTTGGGGGGGGGCGGCCCTGTCTGCACACGGGATTAGGGTCAGCAGTCTGGCAGAGCAGGTCCGGGCTGAGTCGGGCTGCCTGCTGGGTCCAGCGTCCCTGCCGGGGCAGAGACTTAGCTGCTGGGTCACATCTCTGTGCACAGTTGGCTCACGTATCAGGGCTGGGCAGACGATGTGGGGGCGGGGTGGAGGGAATGGTATGGGCCCCCCGACAAGCATGTCCCTGGGGTGCGAATGCAGTTGGAAATGTCCTCATCCTCCCCCTCGGACCCACCCTGGCGTTGCTGATGGGGTGCCCTGCAGCTCTGGGACACGGGGAGTACTGAGTTGGCCTGATGCCTACCAGGTGTGCCGGGACAAAACATACAAAGGCTCCAGCCCCAGTGTCCTGGCCAGAGGGCTGGGCCAGAGATGCCAGGGCAGGGAATGACCTGGGTGGGTGGGGGAAGCTGGCAGTCCCAGAGCAGCCAACAAAGGGACGCATCGGCTGCACATAATCTAAAAATTGATCACAAAATTGACCAAAAGCCAGTCTGCTTTTTATTAGCACCCCGCTCCAGTAATTCTAAAAAAGGTCAATGATAAAAAACACTCCTAAGCAATTGCTATAGATACTAAGATACTATTGTCTTTTTTTTTTTTTTTTTGCATCAGCAGGCTCCGGGAATCGAACCCAGGTCTCCAGCATGGCAAGTGAGAATTCTGCCAGTGAGCCACCGTTGCACCACCATGTTAAGTCTTAAAAATTTTTTTTTCTTATTTTGCTTTTGTCTTTTATTTCATCCTTTAAATTAAGTTTTAGTAACATAGATGCATGCCTCAAATGAGTGTATTTTATGACTGAGCCTGAAGGAAACATTGCATTCTGCACAGAAGTTCATTTGGAGAACTCCCAGCTAGACAGCTGGCCCCTGACACATGCAGATTCAACTATAAGCCTTTGTTTGGAGACATAAATTCATAATGGTTTAGAGTCCTTCGAACAGTTGAAGATGCAGTTTGCATCTCTAACTATTCACAATACATAATGATTGCACAGTTATCATAAAGACAAAGAAGCAGAACTTTAATTACTTCAAGTCTGTCTTTCCAGGTGGTCACGTGGAGTTTTATTTGGATTTAAAATGCAAAGCTGTGAAACAAATGCAAACTCCAAGTGTCATATTTTTGTTCAGTAAGCACAAGTTTTTGTTTATATGTAAAATATAGTCATTCTATCTCATGATCATCATTGCAAATAATTATGTCATCTAGAGAACAGAGAAAAGTGACCCTTTCTGAGCATCAAACTCATAGGTGCTGCTGCTGGTTCAGAGCGTTGGCAGAAAGCGGCTTAATTGACCCAGACAAATCCACTCAGAGAAAGGCAGGTGTGCTACCCAGGTCAGAGTGGGAGGGCAAGGCTGGGCTGGGGAGGGGATGTGTGGAAGGTGCAGCTGAAGTAGGGCTGGAGTCAAAGCTGAGGCTGTGGATGGTAAGGTTTGAGGTGGTACCCAGGTAGCTCAGGGGCAGGCGTGGCTGGGAGAGTTTACCAGATGTGCCCCATACTCCCACATTCTGCATGTCATATCTCTGTTAACATGACCACTGGCTGTTTCTGCTTGATGAACTGCCCTGCCACCCTGGTACAGCAAGTGGTGAATTGCCCAAGCCCCATCTCCCTCATCCTGTCCCAAAGGTAGGACAACAGGGGGAGAGGAGGTTTCAAGAAAGGACGCAAACCCTGTGTGTTAGTCAGGGTTCTCAAGTGAGATAGAACTGACAGAGACAGATAGATAGATATCTCTTAAGAGATTTCTTACTATAGGAATTGGATCACACAACCATGAGGATTGGCAAGTCTGAATTTCATAGGGCTCCCTGAAACCTGGAAACTTCAGCAACTGTGATTCTGAAATCTGGCACATCTATAATCTCTAGGGCAGACTGCAAGCTAGAAACTCCAAGGAAAGTGAGCTCGTATTTCTGAGGAGCTGGATGACTGAAGAAGAGGAAGAATTCTTTCTGATTTCAGAAATCCCCAGTTCTTGCTTTAAGACTCCAACTGAATGGCTGAGGTGCCTCCTGTCATTGATGAGGGTAATCTCTTGTTGATCGTAGATGCAATCAACTGACTATAGATGCAAATATTTATGAGTTATCCTCGCAGTAGCAATCAGGCCAGTGCTTGCTTGACAAACAACTGAATGTCATAGCTTAGCCAAGTGGATGCATGGACTTAACTGTTGCACTCAGACTGAATGCAGGCCGTGTGCCCAGTGCCATTCTCCTGCCCTCTCTGCAGCTCTGTCACTGGGACTCTTCTGGGGTGTTACCACCCTGCTCTTCCCTGCTCCTTTCCTCCTTATCCAACCCCTTCTCCTCTGGTTCCTTCCTGGTTGGCTTCACTCATCTGTCCCCCAGCTTCTGCCTCCATCCTTTCAGTTTTTCCAAGGCCTTTTGGCAAGTTCTCCCAACCTCACATGTTCCTATACCCTCTCTCTCTCTGTTAGAAGCTCCCAATCCTGCTGCAATCCAGAGCATTCTCTTAGGCTCCAGCTCCTACTTCTGAGCAGCGCCCCACATAGTCCTTGTACTCAGCACATCCAACCACAGGCTCATTGTTGCTCCTAAGTCAATTCTAAGTTCTGTGCTCCCATTTCAGTGACAGCTCAAGATCTTTTCCTTCTTCTCCTCGACTGCCTCCAATCAGCAAGCCCAGCCAGTTCTGCCTCTGCCATAACCCTTCAGAAGGCTGCTCCATCCTCCCCACCCACTGGCCCCAATTCCTCACCAGAACACCGCTTCCAACAGATCCCTGTATTCAGCTCAATGTCAATTTATCAAGCTCTTCCTACACACCCGATCCTTATGCTCGGTTCTACAGAGGACCCAGGGGTCAAATAAAGACCTGATGCCATCCCTGAAGGCCTCCCATCCCTGACCCCATCCATCCATCCATCCTTCCCCCATCTGTCCATCACCTATCCATCCACCTATTCATCTATCCATCTCTCCCACTATCTGTCACTCCATCCCTCCATCCATCCATCTCTCCCGCCATCTGTCACTCCATCACTCCATCCATTAATCCATCCATTCATTTTGTTCCACCATGTGCCACACCCTAGGCTGGATGTGGGGCTCAGAAAAGACTCAGATATGGGCTCTGCCCATGAATAGCTCAGTCTAATTGCAACGGGACAATGGAAATAGGTGATGATCAGAGACATAATGGAGGAAGCATGTGAGCTGGGAGAGTGATGCCTGAGCTGGTTTCCAAAGAGTGAGGAGTTTACCAAGAGAAAAATTGAGGGAAGGACACCGAGACAGAGGAACAGCATCTGCAAAGGCTCAGAGGTGTAGACGGGTGTGGTGTGTGCCATCAGCTTGGTCTGGCTGGAGGGGCAGATGTGTGGAGATGGGGTTGGCTGGGGGTGGGGGCGGTGTCAGCTGAACCTTCCTGCGGCCAGTATGGAGTTCAGTTTGGAGTAGAACCCGAAGGCTTCAAGACAAGGTTAGGGCTGTGTGTGGGGTCCAGGTGAGGCAGCAAGGAGGGAGAAAGGGGATACAAGAGGAAGGACCACTCTTACCCCATTGGTGATGGACCAGATGTGAAGTCCAGACAACAGGGGGGCCGGGCAGACAGTTGTTTGGTTTGGGGTTGAAGGCACGTACGGATGAATCACCGTATTTCTCTCTGAGCACCCAGTCCTCCACTTACACAGTCAAGTTTCCGTTCTTATATCTGTTATGCAGCCCGGGAATCCTGGGTTCAAATCCTGGCTCAGCCACTTAACCTCCCTGCTTTACTTGCCTTAGCTATTAAAATGGGAAGATGACCTCCCAGCAAAGGGGTAACAAACTCAAGTGCCTACGAGGCCTGGGGAGGGAATGTAAGACGGGTCTAATGAATGACAAGTGGTCTGCAGCAGGTCAGAATAGGGGCGAGTTGGAGGCTGGAGGGTATGCAGGGCCCGTGCGCTGTCTCGAGGGGGTCGGCACTTAGCTCCAGCCTGCGGGAATGCAAGACCATTAAGGCTAGACACCCCAACTTTATCAAGAGAAGCCAGAAACGCAGGTTCTTGAAACACTCTGGTTTTTAGGAAGCTCTTGGGGCCAGAAAAGCAGATTCGTGGCCCAGATTTGTCCAGGGTTGCTCGTGAAGATTGGCCGAGCCAGCTTGTGTGGATAATAATGCCCACGCGTCCATGCCCCCTCCCTCCTTCGTGTCCTTTCCCTTCTTGAAAACGAGCCTCCTCCTTCTGCAGCACAACTTCTCTCCCTGTCCCAGGCTCTAGGTGGGCAGTGGGGGCTGGGGCCCTCCTATGGTCTCGAGGCAGTGGTGCTTTGCATTGAGAGTGGCCAAGATGTAGGAGCGAGGGAGGGGACAGCAGGATGGGGGAGCTAGGAAGTTGGTGCTGCCTTGGTGCCAGCTCCAGTGACAAGACAAGGAAGCCTGCACAGCCAGACGGGTAACACCGAGTTCCACAGGTTGGGGACCCCGTCCAGTGATTTCTGCACCCTCAGTGCACGGTGACAGAGCCGGCGCGTGCTGAGAGATGCTTGCTGTCCGTCTGAATGAACCCCTACTGACACGAGACTGGCCCGTTCCGCTGGGTTTAAGCCCTGGGCTCATCTGACTGTCTTTCATTTTCATTAGACATGGAATTTTTTATTTTTATTTTTATTCTTTTTTGGTAGATACGCTTTATCAGGTTAAGGAAGTTCCTTTCCATTCCTGGTGTTTGAGAATTTTTTTGTGAATGGATGTCGACTTCATGAAACACTGGTTTCTCTGTGTCCATTGAGATGATCACGTGATTTTTTCCCCCTCTAATGTGGTGAAATGAATGAACTTCCCGTCCGAGCTTTAAGCCAAATGTGGGTTCTTGGATAAATCCCACTGGTACGTGATGCCTTATCTTTTACAGTGATGGCCGGATTTGGTTTGCTAGGTTTTTGTTGAGGATTTTTTCGCGCTTGTGTCGCTGAGAGAGGCTGGCCTGTGATTTCCCTTCCTCGTGCTGTGGGTCTCTGTTTCTCAGCTGCACCCTCCCGCCCTGCTAAAGCCACCACCGGCTCAGCCTATCTGAACTGGCCCGGCCTGCACCGTCCGTCCG
>PVIY010025476.1:0-36670 GCA_004026745.1 Myrmecophaga tridactyla
CTGTTTCATGAAGCTCCCCGGGAGGCGTTTTCCTTCTTCATCTCCAAAGGTCGCTGGCTGGTGGACTCTCTGCTTTGTAGTGTCACTCTCTCTGAATCTCTCATTCTCCAAAATGTTTCCTCTTTTATAGGACTTCAGAAACTAATCAAGACCCACTCAAATGGGTGGAGACATGTCATCCCCTAATCCAGTTTAACAATCATTCTTAACTAAATCACATCAACCAGGCAGATGATCTCATCTCAGTTTCAAACATACAGTATTGAATAGATTATTCTACCTTTATGAAATGGGATTTGCATTAAAACATGGCTTTTCTTAGGGGGCATACTTCCTTTCAAACCAGCACAGTCATTGTCTCACTATACATATTAATTGCTTTATGTGTCGGTTATAATTATTATTACTACTATAACCCAAGTTATATTCCTCTTACCCAGTTTATATTCTTGACTACAGCTAAATTGCATTTTATTTTGCCAGATTCAGTTTCCTTTCCAGTCTTTAGGACCTTCATATACAACGTGGGTAACACAGTATTGGATCCATGTATATCAGCTAGGTAAATTAGTCCCTTCTTATTTGGTTTAGACTAACTTCTGAATTAATCCTAAAATTTTCATTGTGGCTGGTTTTAAGTCTTGAGGGTACGAGGTATTTTTGAAGTATATGAGCTGAAGTACAATGGAAATTTTTAAAAGGTGCTTAAATATAAAGGACCTCCTGCTTCATTGAAGTTAGGAGTCCATGACGGCTCTGAAGGCGATGGCAGAGCCCACGTTTAAGTCCCTGCGAAAAGTTAATCCTGAATTTTATACTCACAGCAATGTTTTCCTTATTTACATTCATTTTCTTCCTTTATATAACCTCATTTCATAAACTTTACCAATGACAATATGAATGTTCTACTCTTGTACATGATGAACATCTGTTCACCTGGTACAATACTGCAAAGATGAATATGGTAATAGAAACCATGCTTGTTCTCCAAAGCAAATTTAAGGCAAATAAAACAGTGTACTGAAAAATAATGAACACACGTACCTTCGCTCATTTACCTATGCATCTTTCCTTCCAATCATCCATCAGGAACACATTTATTGAGCATCTGCTATGTTTCAGGCATTTGTAATGGGCATTTGTAATGGGCTTTGGGGGATAGAGCAATGGATTCAGGCACAGATTCTATGGGCAATTAAGTCACAATTTTTATGGAAAGTGAAGTATAAAATAACAAGATAAAGAGGTATGAAAGAGTATGGTAAGAATACATAGAAGCACATAAAAAGGGTCAGTGCCCATAACATTTTAGGGAGAGTGGTAGAATGGGGGTGAGTGGGGGTCTTGAATGGGCAGTCTGAGGTTTTATGATGGCGCTGCTGCTATCAGACTTACAACGTGCGGAGGGTTTAGTCAAATGAAAAGGGGAGTTCAGTGAATATGCTAACCACCTTTGAAGTTATAAAGAATTCAATCTGTGGCTATAGTGAAATAAATCATGCCTAGAAATTATTTATAACATATATGTATATTTTAAATAATAGTAGCAAAATGAATACCATTACCTATTAACTCATGCAGCCAGTGTAAGAAATAACATATTGCCAATAACAATGCAATCTTCTAATTGTTCCCCAAGCTCATCCCCTTCTGTCCCACTCTTCCAAAGGAGATTTTGAGTTATTAATCCTTTGTTTATCTTTATAGTTTTACAACATATGTATTTATTCAAAAACAACATACTATTCAGCATAATTTAAAATAGTTTATATACGGAAAACCTTATGGCATGGATGCCATGACTTGTTTTTCACTCAGTTTTTTATTAGATTCATCTATGTTGATGAAGACAGCCATAGTTCAATTTTACTGCTATATATATATTCAATGCATTATTATAATTTTATATCTATTCTGTTAATGACCATTTGAGTTGTTTGCCATTTTTGCTACAATTCTGGATTTGAACAATTCCATTGTGCATAATTTGGGGGGAGGGGGTTAAGTGTCTACTAGAAATATACCATGAGAGTGTTTCTGCATTATAAATATATTGATTACATTATTAAAGATAATAGTACCACTCAAATTTTCTTTTTTCTTCTTTGCCAGTTTTTATGTTACAATTTAATGGCCAGCTGAATAAAATGGATTGAAATGGAAATGAGTAACTGAACTATAACTGGAAAATTTACAAATACTGTGAACTAAATAATATACTTACAAATAATCTATGTGACAAAAAGGAAATAAAGTGGAAACTTAAAAATATTTGAAACTGAATAAAACAACATACTAAAATGTGTGGGATGAAGGTAAGGTAGTAGTTAGAGGGAAATTATAGCACTTATTGCCTGTATTAAAAACCAAGAAAAGTCTCAAATCAAGTGAACTTCTGAACTTCCACCTTAAGAAATAGTTTTAAAAAGGCAAATGAAATGTGGCATAAAGCAGAAGATAAGATCTACTAGAGAGGGCGGCTGCCGTGGCTCAGCAGGCAGAGCTCCGACCTGCCGTGCTGGAGGTCTGGAGTTCGATCCCTGGTGCCTCCTGCCCATATGCAAATTAAAAAAAAAAAAAAAAAGATCTACTAGAGAAAAGAATGGAAATTTATGGCCCACAAAACATAAAAAACAAAGCAGAAAATCAATTGAAATGAAATGGTGATTCCTGGAGAAGATCAAGAACATTGATAGATCTCTAGCTATAATGGTCTGGGAAAAAAAAGAGAACACACTAGTTGCCAATAAAAACAATGAGAGGTATGACATCACCACAGATTGTACAGACATTAATATAAAAACCTAAACAAATAGAGACACATACCATGTTCATGGATCAGGAAACTCAATGGTACTAAACTGTCATCTTCTCATAAATTCAATGCAATTCCAATCAAAGTTAAAGCAAGACTTTTTTTTTTGTAGGAATTTAAAATCTGATTTTAAACTTAGTATGGGAATGCAAAGGTCCTAGAATAGTCAAAACAACTTTTCTAGAGACAACTTGGAGGATTTACCCTGCCTGACTTTAAGCCTTATTACAAAGCTACAGTAATCAAAATGGTATGGTATTGACATTGACAGATCAAGCAGAATGATATTCTCAGTTGGAACGGATAGATTAATTGGAAGGAATAGATAACCAGATCTACTTGAACATTTAAATCAATTGGCTTGTTTTTATAAAAGTGTAAAGGCAATTACTGGAGACAGGAGAATATTTTCATCAACAGAATACATGGAGAAATGAACATTATCCACAGTTTGTACTACATGTACAAATTATGCATGAATCACAGATTTACATGTGAAAACTAAAATCATAAAACATATAGAAAGAATATAAGGGACAATATGTGTGACTTTGGGGTAGGCAAATATTTCTTATATGAAACACTGAAAGCATGCTCCATTGAAAAAACAATTGCTAAATTAGACTTCCTAGAAATTAAAAACTTTCATTCTTTGAAAAATCTGTTAAAAGAATTATAAGGAATCCAAACACTAAGAGAAAATAATTGAAAATCACATAAATCTGGTAAGAAGTTTGTATGAAGGAAATATTTTCAAGCCTCAAAACTCAGTAATATGAAAACAAGCAATCCAATCTCAAAACTGGGTAAATGATTTGAACATCACTGAAGTAGATATAAAAATGGCAAATAAGCAAATATGGAAATTATCAATATTATTTAGTCATCTGAAAAATCAAATTAAAACTACAAGATATCACTACACACCAATTTGAATGTCAAAAATAAAAAATACTGGCCACCAAATCATGCAGAGAATGTGGAGTGTCTGTACCTCTCATTCCTTGTGAGAAATTAAACTGTGTCCATTTTGAAACAAGTTTGATGGTTTCTTACAAAATTAAACATATTCCAGTTTTACTACCCATCCATTCCACTATTTGATGTTTACCCCACAGAAGTGAAAGCATATGTCTTATCCTATACTCAGATGTTTATATACCAGTTTTAATTGTAATAGCCAAATACTAGAAACAATGAAAATGGTCATCAACGAATGAATGGCAAATTCTGTTTCAATGCATGGATATAACAGAATTCCATGCATTGAAATAGTATTCAGAGATAAAAAGGAATGAACTATTTATACAGGCAACATCAATAAAAATTTCAAGATAAATTATGCTGAGGAAATAAAGCCAGACAAAAAAGAACGCACACTATATGATTCCATTTATACAGCAGTAGAGCATTCTAGAAAATGTGAGGTAATCTCTACCGATAGAACATAGATGAGTGAGTGCCTAGGAATGGAGGGTACTGGGAGGGGGTGGATTGAGGGATTACAAATAGGAACAAAACAAACCTTTCTCTTGAATTATGATTACGCTTTTACAGGTGTACATATATGACAAATTTAATTTTTAAATTAAATTTAATATAATTTAATTTATATCGACACTTTCAATATAAGCAGTTTGTTTTAACTCAACTCTACTGCAATAAATCTGTTATTACTTTAAGCCACAGCAGTCTATGTTTTCTCATAGAGAAAAACAAAGTGAGTGGATTTGTTTAATCCAGATGTTTTATAATGCTCCTGTAGGTACAATAGTGATAGTGTAGTATTGGTGCAAAAATAAATAGAGCAGAGGATTAGAATAGAAATTCTAGATAAAGTCTCAAATATATGTGTCAATTTATAAAAAAAAGAGTGTATTCCAGAGCTAGGAAAGTAAAATACTTTTCAATAAATCATACTGGAACATTTTAAATCCATAAAACTAAAATCACCATTTGGGTCCTACCTCATGCCATATGTAAAAGTATATTTTATGTGGACTATAAATCAAAATATGAAAGGCAAAAAAAATAAAGAATCTAGAGTTCAATAAAAGAGAATATCATGACCTCAGAGAAGTCAACTATTTCTCAAACAAAAAACAAAAACTCTAATTGGGAGGCTAAGATTAAAAAAAAAAAATTGCATACAGTAAGAGTAAGATTGTTCACCAAAAAGACATTATTAAGAGAGTGAGAAGGTAAGCTATAGACTTGGCAAAGAAATTTTCAACACATAAAACAATGAAATATCCAAGATATCTAAGATCTTCTAACATCAACATAAGTAAATAGACAACTAAGCAGAAAATAGACAAATGGCTTGAAGAAACATGAGAATAACGATATGGTCATGAACCCATGAAATATGCTTAAGCTCAACGGCACTTGGGGAAATGGAAATTAAAACCACAAGGAGATGCTACCACATACCTACGGAATGCTTGAAATGAAACAGACTAAGAAATGGTGATGGATTGGCCCCCAATGGGTACTCTTATACACTGCTGGTGTAAATTGGTAATATCACTTGGGAAAACTATTTGGCACTTCCCACCCAAGTTACCCAATTACATTTTAGCAATTCCATTCCAAAGTGTTTGTGTGTGTAAAATTATATGTTCAAACAGCAGTGTGCTGAAACTAACTCGTACCGAAAAGCCGACTGTTACGTGTTCAGAAATTTGCAACCTGACTGTTACACTGATGGTAGCTTGAAATTGGCCATAGTGTTAGAATTTACACTGGAACCTTGTCAAAAGCTATAAAAGGGGGCTCTTTTTTGTGGAATAAACATTTAACATGTGCACTAAGATGCACACAAAGGAATGCTTACCGTAGTATTATCTGCAACAGCCTCAAACTGGAATCAACCCAAATGCCCATTTAAGAGAGTTGATAAATAAATTGTAGTAAGAACACTGGAATATTCTATGACAATTAAAGTGAATAAAGTACAGCTACATGGTAACAATATTGATCTAAAGAAGCTGGTTTATGCAGCCATTAAAAAGTATGTACACATTCATTAACATGTAAAAATATTTGATATTTATTAAAAAGAAAGCAGGCGGCAAGGGATAGGGGATGCACCATACCAATTATAATGGAAATATCTTAGATGGATACATACAATTATACATCCTATCTTACAGGTTAGAAAAGCAAAGCACAGAAAGGTAAAGTAATTTGAAGAATTACTCAGGAAGCAAAGGGGCATTTAAACTTGGGTAATGGGTGTGTCCATAAGCTGTATTCTCTCTTAAGCACCACTTTATTTTTATTCTTTTTCTCTCTTCCCATCTCTCTGAAAATATCTATAAATTTGTGTATTTATGTGTATGTTTAGATATATGAGTGAATACTTAGAATAAATGACGAAAGACTATAAGCTGAAAAGTTATCCTTGTGTGATGGCATTTATAGGTTATTTGCTTTTTTCCATTAGATCTTATTTATTTTATACTGAAAAAATATTGTTTTATAGCCAGGAAAAATAGAACTACTTTTGATTCAATATACAATCTGGAATGGGGGTCATGGTACTGGGGCTGTAATTATTCAAATTGCTCAGATGATAATGATGTAGGTGCTGGAGTAAGATGGACTGATTTGTAAACTGGTTTATAGGTCTGAATCTGTAAGTTATTTAACCTCACTAAGCTTGATTTCTTTCGATGATGATGATATCATCAAGCTCAGAGGTTAACAGTGAAATTAAGAATGATATATATACGCTTTAAATAGTGACTGGCACAGAGTGGAGTACATATGCTTTAGCCAATATGATCAAACATACTAAGGCGTATGTCTGCAAAAGAAAAGAAAAAATCATATTAATGTCTGTTTGCTTCCAGCTCCTTTAAGCAGTTCTTAATTTATTAGAAGATCCTCTGAGATAATTTTTGGACTGCAAGAAAGATGGACCATCTCTTTAATTAATAAGATCACATTTCTGTTTAGTTTATGGGCACAAGGGATGAAATGCCACTGATAGAATTAGGGGAATTTAAATTAGCAGAATATAATGCAGTAGTTCATTTAGAACATTCCCCCCTTTTCTGTGTGTGTGCTGGATCTATTTCCCTGCTTTAAGACCTTGAAGGGAAGAAAATGGTGTTACCATCACTGAGATTTGCATACAGTTCTTAGAAGAGTGAGACTTGCTTCTTTGGGAACTCTGCCACCTTGCCAATTCCTCCCCCAACACACGTACATCCCACCTCACATTCCATGGACTTCTATTTTAGACAGACACAGCCCGCAGGGTGAGTTTACTATGAAGGGAAAGTTACTCATCACAGGGTGTGCAATTTAAGTCCTGTAAGCATAAGCTCTGACATTAAATGCCACATTCATGCTTAATTGAGAGAGTGCATTTAACATTGATTAAATCATGTTGTTAAATGTACCTCTTTGATCTTTGTCATAGCTACATCCCACCAGGCTGCGTGAACATCATAATTATTTTGAAGACTATGTTTCTTTTTATGTTACTCAGAACTCTCTGCTAACTATACTCAAAGAGAAAATGATGCATTCTAATGTATGTGTATCTAAAGATGCATGCTAACATCAAAATGAGGATTCTGAAATGCTGAAATAGAAGCAGATTTAGGGGGATTAGTAGAAGAAATGTGGCTTGGGTTTGTGTATTATTTTGATTTGTTTCTGATTGCTTGTTTTTCCTTTATAGGCAATCAGGATTCCAACTACTGTATTTTAAAGATTGTAGAGATTCAAAAGATATAAATGTATGTGGGCTTACAGATACGCAAAACATTTATTTCAATATTGAAAAACTCATTAAAAAACAGAGAATTTATGTGGCATAATAGAAAGAGCACTTAGTATCTGTTAGGAACAGAATGCAGGATCAGATAGACACATGACAGCTCAGAGTGTACACTCAATATTAGCTGGCATTACTATTCTCTTTTCATCTGCACAATTTTTCAATAACCCTCATAGTCGCTTTGAAATATGATGACCATTATTTTAGTGAATTAATTTACTTCAGTGTATATTTGCCTATATTTTGTAGTGTTTTCCCTAAATCCCCAGAGAAGGTCAATGAGAGATTTTTAATCTAGTTGGTTCCGTTTAAGAGAGATGCTTAGCATTCTTTATCAAGCCAATTATATATTTTTCAGTAATATATTATCTCAAGACTTTCTAAGTATTATTACTTCTGCTTCACTAACCAGTTTGCATAAATTATCCACTGAGGAGTCACCAGAGTAAAATGCTGATTATTTTGTTCTTTTATTTTTTAAATTGTTTTTATGCAGGGAATTCATAGTTTAATGGTTATAGGCTGCCTTAGGCTTGTAGTCCCTGTGGAAATCCTAGTTCAACATCTTATACTCTGAGTGATTTCATTCAGTTACTTCACCTCTTTTTTGCCTGTTTACTCACTGTAAAATGAAATGGTCATTTTTATCATATAGAGTTATTATGAAGATTCAATATGTATGAAGTAGTTAGCATACACCAAAGACCATTTGAAACATATGAAGGTAAGTAGAATAATAAAATAAACCAGTTTTCAGTAATTAACTAAAAACTAGACTATTAGTATGATCACATTTCTATTTAACATATGGGCACATATATTGACATTGTCTCTTTCCAACTGTTATAACCATAACTGAAATTATGTGTTTTGCTTTTCCTTAACCTTCAGTTTTGCCATACATTCTGCAATTTTATAATTTAGTTTGTGTTTGTAAAATTTATATCAATGACATAATATTCTCAGTAATACTTTAAATCTTGTCTTTTAATCCAACAACATGTTTGTGATATTCATTTATATCAATGTGTACAGCCAGACCATTTTCACTGTTATACCGTATTCAGTTCTGTGACTATAGCAAAACATTTATCTATTTTCAAGTTTATGGTCTTTTTGGGTTTTTGCAATTTGGGTATAGCAATGTCATAAATATTTGTATAGGTCTCCTATAAAAGTAGGACACACGTAGAAGGTATTTACCTAGAAATAACAATTTGCACGTTTGTCCCTACAAAATAATGCTAAACTGTTTTCCAAGGTGCTTTATTAATTTATGCTCCTCTTGCTATATGATTGTTGGTATTATTCCACATCATAGTTAACATGTGTTTTTCTCAGAGCTTCAGTTTTTTTTTTGCGTTAAAAGTTGAAAACTTAAACTGCCATTCATTATGCCTGAAATTTGTATTTCCCAGATTACTAATAAAACAGAACTTCCTTTTTTTTCCATTTTTGCATTGGCCCTTAAAGTTTCCTATTCTGTAAAATATCCTTTGTGAAATCAGGACAGTTTATATTCAGTTTTCTTTCTGTACTTCCAGATTATATCTATATATTCTGGTTTAAGAGAACACAAAGTACAGAATTTCTAAATTAGAAAGATACACATAATTTAAATATATGATGGTATACTACTGAAGTACTTTTAGAACTCTATATCAAGAATTTTAAGTAGACATCTAAGGTTTGCATTATAGTGCTAAGATATGACTAGCATATCATAAGTTCTCCATTATTAGCTTCTTGAAGACATCATACTCTATTCATCTCTGAATTCCCACAGGGAATTTTTATATTTTATTTATTATAAAATAATAATATAAAAATATAAAATAATATAAAAATATAAAATAATAAAAAATTAATTGATTGTCTTGATGTTTGCATGACGTGCTGCTGACGAATAAACATAAATAAAGTTAAACATTATTCCATAATATCCATCAA
Organism: Myrmecophaga tridactyla; assembly: GCA_004026745.1. Taxonomy (NCBI): domain Eukaryota; kingdom Metazoa; phylum Chordata; class Mammalia; order Pilosa; family Myrmecophagidae; genus Myrmecophaga; species Myrmecophaga tridactyla. Next base: position 9,561 of record PVIY010025476.1, read on the forward strand.
TGGGACAGTAATTTTCAATTTATATGAATGCTGTATTTAGAGAGCAGAGTTAATATTAGATAATATATGTTATCTCAATGAAATATGCTTGTATAGGAATCTACATGGATCACTTAATAGTGAATTAAACATGCAGGTCTTCTCTGGCTTCCCATTATAGCCAATTTAGTATTATTTTTGAGAAAACAGATAATAGATAACAAGAAATAGATAATAACTTGGCTTCAAATGGTACTTTTTATATTATACCATGATTACATACTTTCCTGGATAGTGACTGAATGCAATGGCTTTAGAATGGCCTTAGCAGTTTATTAACTATATTCCATCATTGGATGGGGTAAAGTTGCTCCTTCATTTGATATGCTCATAACCAAAAGAAAAGATCTCAGCAATGCTTCTTAGCCCACAGATTATAATTACGAATTACTCTTTTCTAATAGTCATTGAAACAATTTCACCCCAGTATATGTTATTCTATTTTGATGATAATTGCTTTTGAGGATTTAGCAAAAAACAACTGTTGAATTACCACTTATACCACTGAAATTCTTTAAGATATTTGAGAATCAATTTTCATATCCTTGTCTTTGCTTCAATAAATGTACTGTGGAAAAATATTATTCATCTCATAACTTCCCTTTTGAGATATTTGAAGGCTACACAAATTAGTATCCTTTTAACACCCAAGAATTGGCAGATGATCTGCAATGGAAGTTCATATAGTAAGAGTTAAGAGATATTCACCCCAAAAGCTAAAACAGACTACAGGGGGCTCTTACTTTTGCTCTACCTTCTCAGAACATTTAAAAGAGGTGACAAAGAATTTCTTGGCAATTTATAAAAGGTAATCTAATCTTACTGGTTTTTGCTTCTTGAAGGTAATATTCAATAATAAAAAGCAGCCGTTCACCAAACTTTTCCACCATGATCTAACTGCCAGAAAATAGCTTCAGTAAGGTTTTGCTTTGCTAGTTATTTTAGAAGAAGTGTATTTGCTTATAGGTCTGCGGAAACCTTTTTTGAATGTAGCCTTTTGCCGGAAGCTCAAAATTATTTAGTGCTGACTGTAATTGCATCTTGGAGGAGGTAACTGACAGCATGTTGACTCGTATTGCCAAAAATAAAGCTTTTAGGTTTCCTGAGAACACATTTTAAAACACTGGTTTTTGCTTGGAGATTATCTAGCCTGCCAAAGAATCCCTCAGTTTTTCTAAATAAGAAAATACATTTTATAAGAGTGCTAGATGTTGAGTCTTTTTTTCACAAAAATTTCCAATGACTTAGCTGCTGGAAAAAATGAGAAGGAACATATTTAAGGCGATTCACAGCAGTTTTGATAATGTTGAGATTCTTATTTCCTTTCAGCATCTTTTTTGCAAATTTAAATTTCAGTCATCAGAATATTTGGATTTAAGCAAATCTAAAAATGGTGGCAATTTTCTTATTGTTGGTATATTCCAACCAATATTTTTTCATTACAAAAGTAAAAATCAAAATAAAAAAATGTTTGGACGTCTGAAATTCTTTGTCTTGGTAACTGAAATTGCCTTATGTTAACCATCTTTGGCTGTGGTTTGCACTACATTTCCATATAGAAAAACAAACAAGCAAGCATCATAAAACTTTAGAGTATATGGCAATGAGTAAATTGTATTTTATTTTTGTTAACAAGGCCAATTGTGACCTAGGAACTGGTAGGAGAATGAATCATCTATCATTATCACTTTCATGAAAATGAGTGCATTTCCATCTTGAATCATTCCTGATAATTTTTTTGGTGGGTAAAAGACAAAAATCACAGAGAAATGCTAAGCTTGGAAGCACAGTACTTTCTATAAAGCCAGACCCAGAGTTAGAAACGAACTCTAATGAGTGAGCCGTGCTACACTTCTGTACTTTAGATTCATATCAAATCATATTTATTTTATTTATTTCACTAAGGGTGTTGACTCTCTTTACCATCTTCGTACTATACATGATTTCTGTATAAACTCAGGATAGGAAATAAAGAGAAAAACTTTGACATTACAGTTTTATCAAGTTCTAAAAATATTTTGCACAGTCAGCACTAAATCAAGCATGGGTTATTCATGAAAAAAAAATTAACCCAATCTTATAGCGTTTTTGTATGTGTAGGTAACATTCCTTTCTGTTGTCTATCAATTATTCCTACTGTTGATCCAAGAGCACTTAGGAAATATATTAGTAAAAATAGAGACATAACTAGCAAGAGCTTTTCAAAATGAACTAATAATATAATCCTGAAGAAAAGAATATGTTATGGGTTCCTTCCTGGTCATCATCATTCAAATAATGTATTCATCATTTAAAAATTTTAATATTAATGCAAAAATGCCATCCACATGCACAGAAGAAACCATTACTTCTTGATATCAAATCTTTACCTAAACTGAAGTTTGGAAATGACAGTTCCAGTGACAACACTGATGTTGTTGCAAAAGAACACCTGGGCTTTGCACTTTCCATTAGAATCACTTGGCATCAGATTGACAACGCTACATTTTGTCCTTGAGATACCAAAATATCTTGGTGCCTCATATTCTGCCTCTACTGTGTGCATATAATGACATCAATCCGTAATTATATGAGAACATAATAGAATGAAAAAAATTAGTTCCATGAGTGCAAGTAGTGCTTTTCAAAGGAGAAACAAAATTTAAACTGAAGCTGGTGATTTCTAATTCCGGCTTCACAAACTTTCCTTCTCCTCATTAAGGAAATACATCATTATGATATCAGTTCAGATTTAAAATTAGAAGCGAGCAAAGGTGAGAAATGCAAGTCTAGCATATAATTAATTCAATCGTTTATAATCTGTTTGATTCTAACATTCTCCTCTACTTAATGATTTATTTTAAAATATTAATTAAAAGGTTTTCAATAACATTAAAATATTTGAAGGTATTAACGCTACAAAATATTCAGAATCCTCTTTAAAGGCTCAAAATAAATAAGAGCATTACCTATAGCGTTCATTTGAGTCTTGGTTATTTTTGTGTAATGGTGCAATTTCTAGGCCAAACATCATTTTCTTCTATGCCCAGAATCTAAATACGTTCTATGAGAGGTTCTGCTCTTTCAGTCTCTTTAGGAAGCTTCTAAATTTATTCACTCTTTAAAAATTATAAAACTCTCAATCCCAAAATTCAATAATAACTTTTAATTCCTTATTCCAAACCATGGATTTGAAGAAGAACCTATTCTCAATTCTACTCTCAATAGCTATTCTTAAACAAAAACCAAAATGGTTTTAGAAGTGTTGGTGAGATAAGCAACTGCTACCAAAAGCAAAGCAAAGCTTTAGGCAAGTTTATAAATGGTGAATTTTGTAGAGAAATCATAGTGAAAAGACAAACTTATATAACTGTACTTGCAAATAGTTAGTATTTTAAAATTACATTAATGAAGGGAATGAAAGGGTAGTTTAGTGGTAGAATTCTCGCCTGCCATGCGGGAGACCTGGGTTCGATTTCTGACCCATGCACTTCCCAAAAACAAACAACAAGCAAACAAACAAAAACATTCAACAAATGATGCTATAATAATGGTATACTCATATGGAAAAAGAATGAAATGTGACCCCTGCCATACAGCATACAAAAAAATTACATTAATGAAAGATCTCAAATGTATCTTATTAGAGTTACCATCTGGAGGCATTATAGCAAGACAGTGTGCATAATTCTATGCACAAAAGGGTTAAGTTCTTTGGGACTAGCAGCAAAAAAGCTTACTATGCTTATGAACTGTTCTTCGCTTTTCTCTGTCTATACAAACACCTGAAAGAGTATGGGTACTCAGTTCCTGGTTATTTACATTTGTTATTTCATGAAAATAATTAATTGCATTATTACATAAATACATGTATTGCAAATAAAGCTAAATATTCTTGGGCCATACATGGCCTCCATCCTTCTCCCAAGAGACAAGTACTATTATGCTGCTATCCTTTCTTACTTTTTTTAAAAAAATAAATATAAATGACATTATTCTGCATGCACATTTAGTAGCATACATTTTCTCTGACAACCTCTGTCAGATCTTCCTATGTGAGGATTTGTAGATTGATCTCATTCTCTTTAAGTGTCAAATGGTATTCCATAGCACAATTTTACTACACTTTAGTTAACAATTGCTGCTCCTTTAGAACTACTTTTTTTTTTTTTCCTACTGTAAACAACACCGTCAGGGACATTTTTGCACATTCTGTAACATGTTTGTATGTTTCTCTAGGTTGGAAACCAAGAAGAGAAAAGACAGCTAAGAACATATGCAGTTTATGCTTGTTTTCAAAGCCACCAGCAATTGGTCCACTCCATCCTCCTGCTTACTGACACCAGCAGTGTATGAGGACTCTTTCCCCAGAGAGTCTACAACAAAGTTTTTTAGACTTTCCCCAGAGAGTCTAAAAAATCAAATGTATTAGAAACTGCCAAAAACAATAACTTTAACTTGCATTTCCCAGTAACTAATGAGATTGAGTTCCCCCCACCCCCGCCACAACGTTTTGGCCATGTGTTCTTCTTATTCTGTGACCTGCATTTTTTCCCCTCAATTTTAACACATTCTCCTTATGCTTGATGGTCTGCAGCTTTAACACAAAGTGTGTAGTGACAATTTATTTTTATTTATCATGCTTGGTCTCTTTAGTGTATTTTAAAAATCTGAACAAATTTCTTACTTGAGTTTTGGATTGTTGTTAACTATTTTGTCTTTGAAGATTTCTGCAACACACTCTCAACTTTCTCTTTCCCAAAACCCTATTGGGATTATTTGGTAGCCTCAATCCATCTATTTCGTCTATGTTCTCTCAGATTTTCTTTAGGTACAGAGTTCTAAGTGACTTCCTCAGAACCATCTTCTAATTACTAATTGTCTCTTCAACTAAGCTCATTCTATAGTTGATCTTGGAAGTGTTCTATTGCAATTTTTATATTTTATGTTCATAATTTCTAACTGCTCATATACATCACTAATTGATCCTGCTCCATGTTTTCTTGTCTGTCTTCCATACCTCCATTGGCTTTTGGGTGACTATCACGCCTTCATTTCTCTCTTTGTTACATGTGGAAAAGGCTGTTTTTTTAATGTTTTTTTCCAATTAGTTATGTAAACATACTTAAATCTGGCATGAAATTGTTTCTGATTGATGTTATATCTTGTTTGCACTTATTCTATCCGTATTCTTTTAATATGTGAATTATAACATACATAATAGTGCATATAATGATTGCATTAAACCCAAGTGTACAATTTAAAGAATATTGATAAGGCAAATACATATGAAACCACACTCAAGACATAGACATAGCACTTGAGTCCGCCTTACCTTATATCAGAGTAAAAAGAAATTTCTTTTTAAGGTTGTATGACATAGAAATATGTAGAGTTGAGGCTTTGAAACGTGATATAGCACCAATTTTTGAAAGTTATGTTGTAAAAAAGTGAGCTTAAAAGCAATTGTTGTTTTTGTCAATTTATCTGTGAACTTTCTTTGAATTTATGTTTTATGATAACTAATGTCATTATTTTTCACCTAAGAATTTATGGCATCAACCTTCTCATAACATATTGTATCCTTTGTCCTTCTCTCTGGCTCTGGCTCTCCCTTTCCTCCACTTGGTTTTAGTCTAAGTCCTTGAATTCTTTGGAGTATGTTTGTTGACTTAAGGGTTTAGGCAAATCATATATTCAATAGATGATAATCATAGTTGAAGAGCAACCTTGTGCTAAGGAGGATATGAGATAAATTATGAAGTACTTGCTGGATATCCTTTCCAGATCGTATCTCAAGGAAATTATGTGCAATGACCTCTGCTCCTTGCATCTGACAGTGGCCTCAAGTTTCAGTCAACTGTATTTGCTCACTCCCCAGAATCCCATGACTAGCTGGGATAAGGTGGCTGCAGAATATATTTAGACTTGATGTGGACCCAAACATTTCTGCTGCATTTAGGTGAGTTGCCAACCTGCAAAACTTGCCTTATTTTGCATTGTTGAACTATCATATGTATTGTCCTAGGTGTGATTAATATGGAAACTGCTCCAAAGACATTATTCTTTGTTTTGTTTTGCTTTTAAGGATGAATTCTCCTTGAATAGAGAAGTTTGAAAACCAAGGTCTGAATATAATCCCATTGCCTGCGGATGCAAAAAGGAGACTTGGTATCTTGGCTACCTTGGCGACTGCTCTGGGAAATTGTGGTTGGTGAACTCGGTGTTTGTTTTCCCTTCTGAAATTCTGTTTAAAAAAAAACCTTTCTCAGTAGACCTCCTTGCTGTGTTTTATGGTATTTTCCTCAGGCTTCCTGTAATTCTTTCCAATTCAAGATGGAAAGCTTGGAACTTTTTCCAGACAGAAATAATCTGCCTCAGATGTTTAGTTTCCTGGTTTTAGGTCCCTTCCCCAGCAGCTGTTCCCAGTCATTTTTAGTCACCTTTACTTCTTTGGTGAGTAAAGTGAGAGGTAAACCCATGGGGTTTGGCCCTGACATTGCTCTTGTTTGGAGAAGGATTCTCCTTGGCTGTGCTAACAATATTCTACTTCCCTCTCATTCCTTCAGGGGATTTGTTCTCATTTGTGAGATGCTTTCTTTTGTCTTCCTTTTTACTAGATTTTTTTAACTGCTGGGGATAATTAGTATTAGTAGGTTTCCCCCTTCTAGCTTGCTTCCCTGTCTGGAAAAAGCAAATGGCAAGTGACGGCTGTTTTCTGACACCAGTTAGTTCCTGAGTTGATCTAGGACTGCTACTGCACTAAAAGAACAATATGCATATTTTCTCTAAGCTTGTCCACACATCCTGCCATTCAGCTGGTGTCCAAATTGGGGAGCTGTTTGTGGGATTTTTAAATTCCTATGCACGTCTCTTCACTTCAGCTATGTACTCTTCTTTAAGAGGGGGCATGAGGTAAGAGTCATTTTCTTTCATTCTTTTTCCTTGAAGACAGTTTTTTGAGATTATAGCCAGGAGAGGTTTTCTTTCCTTTGTTAACTTCTAATTACTAACTTTTTTTCTTCTTCTTTTCATTAAATATATTGCTTTTGTTATGATGATGATGATGATATATTTTTAATGATTAACTCTTAAAAAAATTTTTGAGTCCATAATTTAGCTTTACTTAGTTATGTTGAAACACTAAAGTGTTGAGTGAACTTTAAAAAATCTGCTTCCGTGAAAGCAATCCCTAGTCATCCAAATTGCCAAAGGCATGGGTCAGGCAAAATTCTGGAAATGACCCTTGTCCTTGCATATGTCCCTTCCTTGTGATGGGCATTATTTCTGTGATTATATTATATTACTTGGCAGAAGGGATTTTATAGATGTAATTAAGGTAACTAATCAGTTGACTTGGTCTTCTTAAAATAGGGTGATTATCAGGGTGCTCCACACCCAATTCTGTGAGCCCTTTCAAAAATACAGAGTTTCTGTGGCTGATGGTAGAAGAAAAAGTCAAGAGATTCAAATTGAAAAGGACTTGGCATATCTTTTTGGTTTAAAGATAAAGGGGGCCATTATTAAGCAGATAATCAAAAAGTACTGGCAAAGTCCCTTGACAGATAGAAGAAAAAACATGGAACTATTAAACTTTACCATCAGGGAATCCTCTGATACTCTTTCAAAAATCAGGGACACCCAAATCAATAGGCCAAGCCCTTGATCTTGAGGCTTGTTCTTAGGAAACTTATGCAGGTAGCAGAGAAGCTTAACTTACCTAAAGGTATGCCTAAGAGTTACTTCTGGAGGACCTCTTTTGTTGCTCAGATGTGGCCTCAGTCTCTCTAAGTCCAACTCTGTAAGTGAAATCATTGCCCTTCCCCCTACATGGGACATGATATCCGGGGTGAATGGGTCCCTGGAAGATGACTCCCAGGGATGAGTCTGGCCCTGGCGCCATGGAATCAACAATTCCATCCTTATCCAAAAGGGGGAAAAGAAGTGTAATTAATAAAGTATCAGTGGCTGAGAGAGTTCAAATAGAGTCGAGAGGGGTCACTCTTATGCAAGCTTCAGTTAGACATTGCTACCTATCATAACTTGCCAAACCCCAACCAAAAACCATTCCAGCCAATCCTAAAGAACACCTAGGACACTATATAAGATTCTACAAAAGTTCCATGCACTAGGGTAACTTTCCAGAAGACTACAACCTCCAGATGGGTCCCTGGTCCAGATAAATCCTGAAACATAGAGGGCCCAGCCTCTCCAGAACATCAGATAGTTCCATCTTCCTACCCATAGTATTGACACAGCCCCTTCCAATATGAAAAAGTTAGAATGGCCATAGCCCAAACACCCCTAAAGAGAGGGATAGAAAGATCAAAGGTGATAGTGGGGCTATATAGAGAAGGTAGGGTTTAACAAACGAATATGATTGCTGAATCATTAAGTGGATATTTCTTTTAGTCTCCAGCATCAGCTAGTAGCAAAAACCTAAAATTGTGAAATTGTAGCCATGCCAAACTCTGAAAGCTGTTATACAACTAATTGTGGTGCATGCTTTGAAATTTATTGCTTTTTTGTATATATATTATTTTTCACAAAAAAGAACCAATTGTGATGGTAAAAAAAAAGTATTTACTCCGTCTAGCCTCCTATATTCTGGAACAGCTAGAAGGAAAAATATGAGATGATAGTACGGTAGCCCATGACAAACTCTGGGATCTGTCCTATAACTACATGTTGAAGAGTACTTTGACACTATTGCTTTTTTCTTTCTTTGCTTTGTATATATGTTATTTTATACAATTAAAAAAAGTTTAAAAAACAAAAAGGTGAAGGGGGGCATGCAAAAAGGAAGGTGGATGGTCTCCAAAAATAGAGAGAAGGTCCTGGCTGACAGGACATATGAAAATAGGGCCTTCATAGCTACAGCCTCAAGGATCTAGATTCCACCCAAAACTGGAATGAGCCACAATGTGGATTTTTCCTGAGAGCCTCTAGATGAGATCCCAACTGGAACAGCACTTTGATTTCAGCTTTGTGAGAACCTGAGCAAAGCATCAGCCAAGCCCACCTGCTCTTCTGACCTCCAGAGGAGTGGACGAATATATTTGTTTAGTTTCAAGTCCCTAAGTTTGTTATGCAGCAATAGAAAACTAACACAAGACACATGCAAGAGAGGCTGCAGGGAAACTTGGAAGACCCACAGCTATAACAGAAATATTATAATGTCAGAAAGATGCAATGCATCAGAATTAGGAGGACCAGTTCTTTCGCCCCTTCATTAAACCCTTTAAAAATGCCTCTCTGACATTGTGCTTACTGTCTCCTACTATGAAACATCAGCCTCGATTTCCATTGGCCCTCTGATTAGATTTGCACTTCTCCAGGAATTAAGTCCCATTCTTTGTCCTCCCTTTTCTGCTCTGGCCCATCCCTCTTTCTGTCTTGTTTTGTTCCTACTACATATCTCTGATGATTAAAGGCTAGGGCTAAGTTTATTTTGCCATTCTCCCATAAGTTTTGCTTCTTTTAAAAATAATGAATCTCATACTCTGACCCGATATATTTATGTTTATATATATATACACAAAACAGATATAGATTTTTTAAAATTTCAGTGAAGCTCAGCACATATTTGTACGGACAAAAATGAATTTCCTAGTCTAAAATAAATAAAACTCGTGATACAGTCAATTTTTTTCAATGAGAAAATATTTAGATCCCTCAAACTGTTCAAACAGGCATTTAGAATGCTCTATGAGAAACCTCTTGTCCTTATTTCATATTCTCATTGAAGTGACACAAACTGTTTTCTGTGAAAATGTTTCTGAGTGGGAAAGAAATTATAATTAAGAGAGAGGAAATAGTAATTTACCATATCTTTAGCTCCCTTTAATTCCCTTTTCTCCAACAAAATCCATCGCTTAAACAGGGAAATCATACTTATAAAGACAATGCAGACAAAAAGAGAATAAAAAATGAAATTGATGGAAGCATATATATTTATTTACTTTCAATAAATTGTCATACCAGGTTTGGAGGAAGGTTCTCAAAGGGAAAAAATTGTCTAACAAATAAACAGACATATGAGAAAAAGTAAGGTTTGTGATAGCAGACTCATTTTTGAAATGTTTTATAAACAAAGGCTACTTTATATGCCCTTGATTCTTTAAAATTAATTCTAATGCGGCTCATTTAAATTTGCTTACTTATGTTACAAAAACATTTTGTTTATTCTTTATTTTTCATTATTTATTATTCATTTATTCAAATTATAATCCTATAATACTGTTGGAGTCACAGGCACAATTGGAAATATTTTATAGGAATGCATACTAATAGTCTGATTTCTCCCCAATATGTTTTATACTATTGCAATATCAATGTGCCATAAAAATTCATGAAGGGCAGGCTGTGTTGACAGGATGGTACTTGGGAAGGAAATTCAGACATATGAACCACAATTTGTTTGGAACAAAGTCATATCTCAAAATAATTTTAACTCAGAAATAAGACAAATCAATAAACTCATCTGAAATCCGTATCAGAATCATTGATGATTGAAATTGAAGACCTTAAAAATACTAACATATCCAGGACAACTGAAATCCTGAATTTTCACACAAAATAAGTCCCTCAAATACAAAGTAATGTGTCATTTCACACATACCAAAAGCGTTTCCCAGTGTTTTTTTTTTTTTTAAATTTGCATATGGGCAGGAGGCACCAGGGATCGAACTCCAGACCTCCAGCATGGCAGGTCGGAGCTCTGCCTGCTGAGCCACGGCAGCCGCCCTTCCCAGTGTTTTTTAAAGGCCTTTTGCAAAAGTATAAAGCGGTGTCTCCTAAGCCTGTACATATTAGAGAGGAAAGTTCGGTAGTGTTAAACCTGGACCAGATGGAGATTGGGCCTTCTAGAAATCTACAAAAAAAATAAAATATGTATTAACCTCTTCATTTTTTTCAGCACCCAGAAGATAACATGAGTTGTCCTGTCACAATGAATTTGTAAATCTAGTCTAACCCAAATGTGTATGCTTTATTTTCCCCTTAGATTAAAAACTCAGAAGACAGATAGTAGAATATAGCTTACCAAGAGTCATGGTGAGGGTGGGAGAAGAGAGAGTTACTGATCAATGGGTGCTGAGTTTCTGTTTGAAGTGATGAAAAAGTTAGGTAATGGATATTGGTAACATGGCACAATATTGCTGATATAATTAATACCACTGAATTGTAAGCTTAAAAGTGGTTAAAGCAGAAAATTCTGAGTTGTACATATGTTACTACAATAAAACATTTCTTTAAAAAACTGAAAATATACTCAATAAAGGTTATTTGATTCAGATATGTCTGAACACAAAGCTCAAGTTCTTGTGTGTGTGTGTGTGTGCGCGCGTGTGCCCGATGGTTCTTATTCCTTCTGTAGATCTTCAATTATTTACGTATAAGTGCTGACATCAGTTATATACCCCTAAAGGAAACAGCTCATATTTCTATATTTCTCTTAGTACAGTGTCATAAGGAAGTGTGAGAGTCCAGTAAGATTTTTTGGTTGTGGTTATTTTTCTTGCATTTTTATTGTTAGTGGTAGCTGTAGAGCCAGAGAGACATATGAATCCAAGAAGGGGTGCCAATCTTTGCCCTGGATAAGAGCCAACCTTTTACATGGAAAGTAGGTCTATAACTAAATTTATTGGGGATTTTCACATTTCCCATACAAATATGTAGCAACAGTTCTAGCACTCTACTTGGGTGTCATGGCTATAGTCATAGAAATATTTTACTCAATTTGGGTCTAATTTATATCTGCTAAATTTCTATTTTTAATGATAAGTGCACAAGGTAAACTGAATAGAGTTGCTTTCTTTGAGGAGTGCAAAATGTAGTGGTGGAGGCAAACAATACAAAATTAACATTTTAACAAAGGACCTTAACTCTTAGTGAACTGTGGCTAAAAATTGAGACACCAGAAAGAGCTAATTTTCTATATGGGGATTTATTACTCCACATATTTTTAAATCCTTTACTGTTACTCTTTCATTTAGGTACCATTCCTTGATAAATTGAGAAGAAGTCTCTTTGGCTCTTTAAGCATTATGTTCACATTTAATGTGCATTAAGATTCCCTCAGCAGAATACTATATTTCTTGGGAAGATAATGGCATTGAATGAACTCTTTACATACCCTCAATTATTCTAAGCATGGAGGAATTCTTCAAATTAAGGCATAAAGAGAACAAAGTGCATATAAAACCATACCATTTAGAAGGTATTTGACCATTTATTCTATTACTTTGATTTTTAAGCAGTCTTGGTGAAGTTTAGCACAACTCATCTGTGAGGTTGATGTCAAGGAAATAAATCAAATGCTTTCTCTCTCTTTCTCTCCCTTCCCTCCTTCTCTTCCTTCTTCCTTTCTTCCTCGCTCCCATTCATCCATCCTGCCATCCATCCATCCACTCACCCATACAACCATCTATCCATACTTTATTCATTCTGTTTGTAAAGACCACCAATTTAATCCCAGGCAAACTCTTAGCTGGCCCAGACTCCTTCATAAATCTCAGGTCCTTATCTTTCTTTCAATACAATTATATAAATTAGACCCCATTTTCTACCAGAAGTCAGGCAGCCTTCCAGCACTTGAGAAGTCGGAAAATAAAAGTGGCTGGTAGCAAAATGACCTGGATTTAAATCTCAACTCAATTATAACTTTTCTCACTAATATGTAGTGGAGTGGAGCATTGAAGAACCTGGTGCCTGCAGCCAGGCAGCCTGGATTTTAATCCTGGACCTGCCACTTGACTGACCTTGGACAAATACCGCCTCTGTGTGTTTTAGTTGCTCCATCAGTAAGGTGAGTATAATAAAAGTCCCTACCAACTAGAGTTTTTATAAGCTTTAGGTAAATTGATACATGTAAGTCACTTTAGAAGAGTGCCAAACATAATGAAAAAACAGCGTATTTGTTTGCTAGTAAAACGAACTATGATTATTTGACCTTTGGTAGGTCACGTAGCTTTTATATCTCTAAAACAGCAAATTTTGCTATCTACATTGAAAAGCAGTTATTCAATAAATTTTAGTTACATTTTAAGTCAAATTCCTAGTTTAGGAGGCACATAATATAGTGTACAATGAAGGCGATTGGTATGTTAGCAGTGTTTAGGATGCTTAAAACTGAATTGCTTAATCTCGTTCACCAGCAGGCTCCAGGCTACAGTATGAACTTTGTTTTCTTAAGGTACACTTTATTTAAAGTGAAGATGATCTTCCAGGCCTATCTATAGCCTCACTGTTCTCCAAGGTAAATTTAGCTAATACGGCTGATCCATCAATTCACCTCTGAGTATTTGGTGGGTTGAGAGGAGGGGCTTCTGTCTAGATAAGGATTGTTTCTCAGGCAAAGTTATAAGTATAGTTCTGCTCCCCATCTTGTACACGTCAGAACGTATGAACATCTGCTTTAGGTTGTCAGGCTGCGTGAGGGAGAGACACCGTGCCCCAACCTTCCAACAAACTGTTCTGGTGACACTTAATCATCCACTTAAATAGGAATGTCTACCACATTCCGCCCTGACTTCTAGGTCCTAGGATTAGAACAGAGGGATTGGAGCTTACATTGTGGCTCCAATAACAAATGAAATAATTAAATATATAGTATAAAAGTGGTGATAAGTTGTATGGAGAATGAAAAATCAGGGAGGAAAGAAAGAAGTAGCTGGGGTTGGGAACTGTGAATTTATATAAATAGTGTTGGAGAAAGGCACAGTAAATCAGTAACTTGAGCAGAGATCTGATGGAGGTGTGAGAATGAGGCATGTGGATTTTGGGATGAAGAATGTTCCAAACATGAGTAAAAGCAAATGTAAAGGCCCTGAGGCATTGAAAGGGTAGAGGTATCTGAGAAAGGGTGAGGTCAATGTGATTGGAGCAGACTAAGCCAGCAAAGTAGGAGAAGATGGGTTGGGAGTGGATGGTGGGGTCTGATTGGCCTCGACCAACCACAAATAGGCCATTGTGGGCCTTTGTTCTAACTCGAGAGTGATGCGAGGTGACTGATTCTCCAGCTTCCTCAATGTGAATAAGATAGAGAATATCAAGTGTTGAAACAGGGAAATGCCATGAGAAGCTATTAAAATAACATATGGAGAAACAATGATGACTTGGTTCATAGTTGATGCTACTGGAGATAGTGAAAAGAAGGTTGAATTCTGAATATATTTTGAAGGGAGAGCTGCAGGGGTTGGGTATGAGTTGGGTATGAGGTAAGGAAGGAAGTGAGAAGTCATGGAGTGACTTTCTTGAATCACTCCTTTCCTGAGGGACAAAGATTTGCATCACAATGAAGTGCGTCACTTTGGGTTGAAAGCAGAGAGTTGGGTTAAGTGTGAACTATCTATAGATATCTGTGTGGCGATGTTGAGCACGTTGATAAGTATCTGATTTCGAAGGAGAAGGAGTTATGATAAATATCGGTTAGTATTTAAAGTATTTAAAGCCAAGAGACTAGATGAGCTCACCTAGGGATAAAATGAACTTAAAGAAGGAAGTATGACTGAGAAATGAGAAAGAAGACTGGGACTGGGATTATGAGAAGGAATCAAGGAAGGAAGCTGTAAGAAAAAAAATGGCCTATGTGGTGAGAGGCAAATGAAGAGGAAACAGTATCTCAGAAGTCAAACTGAAAACAAAGTCAAGAAATGGAGAATAATCAACGGTGTCAAATGCAGCAGATGAGCTAAGTTAGATGATTACTGAAATGTTTCCATAATGTTTAGCATCCTGGGATGCCACTGAGAAACTTTATAAGAGCCATTTCTGTGAAGAGGTTGTATAATTTTAACTAAATTCCCTAAATCGGACAGAATTCCATCTGAACCAATTAAAAGTATCCTATTTAGTATCCTCAGCAGAAATCATCTGACTTCTGTTTGAATACTTGAGTTATGAGCTGGTAAACTCATTATTAAACAACTAATTTCATTGTTGAGCAGCAGTAATAGTGAAAATAGTCTGTTATTAATTTGAAATAAAATCTCTCTCTCACTAACATTTCTTTTCAATAACATGGAACAGTTAAGCATCCCCTTAAATAAATATACAAATTCAGTTTCATTCACCAAATATCTATTAAGCCTCTACCACATACCACACACTGGTTTACTTCTCCACGGAGTAAATTACCCACTTCTTTACACATTTCTTTCTATGTCATGGTTTCCACCTTCATGGTCATTTTCCTTTGGATGACAAACTTAAATTCTCCATAATTGTGTTCTGGATGTTTCAAACCTGTGTATGAATCAGAATGATTTTTCAGGATTGACATGTGGCAGGCCATGGCAAAACTTTCTGCAGATAGTGGAGTCTTCTCTAAGTTTACATTTTTGCTTGCTGAAATACAGCAGTATTTCCTTTGGAGTAGGAACAAATAGTCTGTAGAAGTATAACTTTTCAGGAGGACAAAATCCAACTCCCTAAAGAGCAATGATGGATCCTTGAGTGCTGACATGGCTCCTCCTTTGATCTATTGGGATAAAGGGCAAGGAGCCCATAATTATGAGGTCCTCTGATCTAGCAGATTGTTTGACATACCAAGGAAGCAGCACTGGGAGGTAGGATTAGGGAGGTGGCGGGGTACTACATCTGCTCACTTGTATTCATCTCTTTTATCTTCTTTGTGCTCCTTATCTGCTGGTTCAGTTGCAACTGAGTCCACAGTCATCATTCTTTCTACTTTTCACACCTGTATCCGACTCTGTGATCTGACCTAACTCAGCACAGTATAAGAAACTAAAGATGTGTGTTCAAGAACTGCTAGGATAATATGCCAACTTTCATTGGGTTTACCATTTTTACTCTGAGCCAACGTTTCTCATTTTTAAAGAAGACACTATTATAGAAGAAGGACATGCATATGAATAATGATGATAGTGAAGACGATGACCATCATAATCAATGGACACTCATTAAGATAGGATCTTATTCCTCTCTCAACTTAATTTGGAAATTTAATTCCATATTGTGGTCTCAAAGTCCCCAAAGCAGAAAGAGAAGAATATTCGAGAATCTACTGTGTAGCCTAACGGTAATTCTTAGTGTCTCAGATGGACTAAGATTTTCAAATTTGCTTGGATCAGCCATGCTTATAAACCACCAGGGGATGTCACATAGTGAAGAGGTGCTTACAGAAGACCCAGAGGGCAATGGTCCTGTTGGAGAAGCAAGGTATGGTTGATCTACACACTAGAGTTCCATATCCACAACTGCTTTTTCACAAATGGCATTAACAATTAGCAGAGACAGCAGTGCCACTGTTCACATTTCAACTATGATAGTTGTTTAAAATGATATTCTGATTTAACATTAGACTAAATATCAGTGAAAGATGGCAAAAGGATAGCTTTTTGAAGCATATGTTAAGAGGGCTTTCAGAGAATAGAGCTGGGGCTCTCTGATAGATGTTATGGGAAAACAAAGTTCAGTGCAGAACTTACCCTCTGTGAAGTGGGAAGCTTGCTAAACCTACTCATGCTTGAGCAGAGCTTTGTGGTCATCTTTGGATTGTATAGAAGAGAGAAATAAAACATTTTCAAACTTTTCACTAGCATTTGATGAGACCAGGTCTGTCATTAATTGAGCATATAATTAAAATTAAGAACCAACATCGTTTACCTTGTATTTTTAGATGTTCAGCCTCTCAAGGTTACTGTCAAGGAACTAATTAATAGACTTCCATTCATCACTGTAGCACCAAATATCGTTTTATTAATTCTAGGTTTTTTGTTTATTGGCTCGTATTTTTACTAGAGACTCAGGTATTCTATTAAAAATGTGTGTCTGTGTATATGTGTTTTTGTAAAAAGAAATGTGCTTTCTCCTTTTTATGATTTTATATCATTTATTCCATTATACTTGACATTAAATGTTCTAGAGTGTCCAAGGCAATATTAATTAATAATAGTTCTGCAAGGCAACTGTGCTTAATTACTGATTTTAAATTAAATGATTTTAGTATCCCATCATTGTATCATAGTTGTTGTTGTATTTTAGTAGTTTGTCTTAGTTACGTTTATGTAGTTTCTGTCTTTACCCATTTTTATTAGGAGTTACTGCTGTTTTTAGCAAATGGAGAAATCATGGCTTTTCTCTTTTATTTGGGTGATATATTTAATGTCATATTGTTCAATCTATTGCTCTTTCCCTTACTCATATTCCTGGATTCAAACCACTTTGGTAATATTGTAACAATCTATGGAAACTTTGCTGGATACTATTTGAAAAATTTCATAATTTTTACCTCTATATTTATGACAGATTGGTACATGACATGTTTTTCTTTTTTAACTCCAATAGGCTTTGAATCTGAATTTATGTTGACTTTATAAAATAAACTGTGGAGCTTTCCATTTGTCCTTGACTGGAAAAGTTTTAACAACTTTGGAATGATCTGTTCTTTAAAAGTTAAATAAAATTCAGCTGTGAACTCATCTTGCCCTGATCGCTTTTCTAGAGTTTTATTTCCACTCACTTTTCCAAAGTCTCCAAGGAAATTGAACTAATCAAGTTTTTTACTTCTTGGATTAATTTTGGTAATTTATATTTTGCTAGTAAACCATCTATTTCCTTTAGGTTTTCAATTAGATTTGTATGAACTGTTCTCTTCTTTACTAATCTTGCCAGCAAGAGGGTTATGACCTCCTAAAAATTATTTGTTAATGTGCTTATTTTGCTATGTCTCTATTTTCCTTAATCAGATCATTAAGCAGTTTATATATTTAGAATATTAATCCAAATATTCAAAGAACACTTTAATTCATTTGATTTTTTTCTACTTATAATCATTTCAATTCTAGCTTTACTAGTTTCCTCTTAATGTATTTTAGCTTATTTTATATTTTTTATTTTTGCTTTAATACTAAAAGCTGATTATTATTTGAAATTTGAAATGAAATATGAGCCATTATTTGTTATTGTAATCGTTGTCTAGATATTTTTAATGTACATATTTATTTCCTGTTTGGTAGTAGGATTACTTAGAGATGTGTTTCTTAATTTCCAAGTAGTTAAAATTTTAAAACAGTTTTTCATTTCCAAGGTAATGGATTATAAAAATATATTCTAGGGTGCATGGGTGGTTCAGTGGTGGAATGCTCACCTTTTATGCGGGAGACAAGGGTTTGATTCTTGAACCATGCACCACCACCACCACCCCAAAAAAGAAAAAATATATAGTCTATACAATCTCCACTTAAAGTTTATCGAGAGTTAATTTACATCTAAAACTCCTGTTTCTCTAAGTACTTGTAAATTTACAGGGGGCCCTGTCCATTTCCTCCCTTCAGAAATGGGGACAAAGCTCATGCCTTTGGTTTACTGAAGGAATGAAATTCTACCTTGTTCCCTGGGCTGGTCTCTACTGGTGAAAATCATTCTGCTGGTTTTGACTAATTCCAACATTCTTTTAGAATGTTTCAGAACTATAATCAAGAATCCTTCCTTTGCTTGATTTTTGCACAGACACGTGTCTTTCGACAAATCACTTTACATTCTGTGACTGGCCAATCACTGGGTTTTGACCCTCTGCAGTTTGACTACTGCCATTGTTGACAGCTCCCTGTCAAGACCCCGGCATGTGTCCAGCAGTATAATCTAGGAGGCTGCTCTCTGGAAAAGAAAGGGAATGGTATTTCTTTTTTTTTTTTTAATTTTTAATTTAATTAATTAATTTTTAAATACAAAAAACACCAAATAAATGCAAACATACCTATTTTGATCATTCCGTTCTACATATATAATCAGTAATTCACAATATCATCACATAGTTGCATATTCATCATCATGATCATTTCTGAGAACATTTGCACCAATTCAGAAAAAGAAACAAAAAGACAACAGAAAAAAATTCATGCATACCATACCCCTTACCCCTCCCTTTCATTGATCACTAGCATTTCAAACGAAATTTATTTTAACATTTGTTCCCCCTATTATTCAGGAATGGTATTTCTTTTCACAAATTTCTTATACTTCATTTCGTTATTCCTGTTTTTCATCTCTTCAGTTTTAGTGATGCTGAAGTAAGATTCAGTTAACGTGAAATCTTCATTTTACTCTCAGACAACTGATCGAACTGATTTTTTTCTAGGCAGATGTTGATCTTACTATCTCTGTGTTTCATGAGACTTTGGCAAATGAGGGGTAAAAAGCCACAAACAAGACACATTGCCTTGTTATACTATTTCACCGTAAGTACAAAAAAATACAGGAAACCTTAAGGGTTTTTTTTTCTTAAGATTTTAAACATGGATGTAGTAAACTTGAGGATAAGTGATTTTGATGGGAATCTAATTTTTCTGAATGTACTTTTTTCAAATACTGTGGATTCAGTAATTATTTTTGAAGAGAGCAGATAGTTTTAGATGTTATTTATTTATGTATTTTGATCAATTTTGTTCTATTTTGAATGCACGTTTTAATCTTAGAAGTTCTTTAAAACATCAAAACCTTGGCACAGTTCATTAAGCTTTCTAACTCATTAAACCTTGCCTTACCACAACTATAAGTTTGCATTGATAAAAGCCTTGCAGCGAGCTTTAAAAACACTGCCATATGGTTTACCTGACCTGGTTTTATTTGATTTTAGATTTCCCAAAGTAATACTATACATGTTTTATTATGAGTTAAATAGAATCAAGGTTTGGGTTCTGATTGGGTCCAGGTCAAGATGGAGACTTAAAGTGGGGGAGAAAAGGGAAATTGAGCTGAATTCTGGCAGACCACAGTGCAATCTTCAGAAGCTTTCAATGCTGGTATGATATTTTACATTCCTTTATATATCTAAATTATTGAATTCTCTAAAGAATCTCCTTTGGTTGCAGTTATACAGCTAACACCTCCCCCAATGGTCTTCAGCAAATTCCTTTAAAAATCCAGTTTGTATATATAAACAGCCTAGACAATTTATATAAATACAATGAGATAAACTATAATTATTACAATGACTATATCTGTGTTTAAGGATTAAGAGATCTTTCTATCTTCATTTTAATTCTCTAGATTTTCCACATTTTTAATAATGAATTCATATAATGGGGATCAAAAACACAGTATTTTGAAATTTCAAAAGTAGTATTTGAAATACTACAAAGAGAGGACTTACTTTGTTCCCAAATACTTGTATTTTCAAATGTATTCATGGGAGCATATTAGGAAATAACATGCAAGAAACAAATTAAAAATCGTTTATATGGCTCCTAAGTCATTATGAAACCATCTTAACAAAAGTAATTATTAGGTGTACATTTACACAAATTATTCCCTTCTTTCTGTTATGGTGATAATCATGAATGTTTTACAGAGAAGATTGAATAAATATGTTTTAAGAGCAAATTATTGTCACAAAATTATTCAGAAGCAGAGCATGTTTATAACAGAGTTAATATTTTCTTTTGCTCAAAATCATCTATTCATCCTCTTTGGTTTCAAACATTTTTTTTATGCTATTCACTATCTGAACCGAAATTATGTTTCCCCAACATGTCATCCACCAAGCAGTCTTAAACACCCTTACAACCATATCATATTTCCCAGTCAATTCAAAAGCTCAAACTTCAGGATCATAATCTAATAAATTAGATATTAATGACAGAGAAGAGACTATTTCTCACCTTCTCATCTCTCCTTAAAATGGCAAAACGTCTTTTGCAAACTCATGTGATGACCTCATCTCTTATTTCACTGAGTAAACCCCAGCCATCAGAAGAGAATTACCTTATCTTCTTATCCTCTTATTATCTTCATGGGTATCCTTTACTTCCCTCCTGTAATAATGGATACTCCATGCTCCTTCCTACTTTTTAGTTTCTTTTACTAGATTTCTATCCTCCCTCAGATTCAAAAATGTTTTTCCTACAATTATCCATATACCTTACGTGCATATCAAGAATTCCTCCCTCTTCACAGGGTTATTTTCATTAGAAATCAAGAGTCAGCAAGGGCATTTAAAGCACCTTTAAACACCTCCCTGGATGACCAGTCCCCATGCAGTTACTGCCAAGGGAAGATAAAATAGCTTAAGTGACTCAAGTAGAGTTAAAGGCTTCATTGACTTCACACATCAGGGACTATTTCCAGACCAGGTAACCCTCTGAGTTAAAGCAGGACTTTATAGGGAGAAGGGGAGAGGGGTACGTGTGGTTTGGGTCAGATAGCAGTTTTCATGTCTAATGACAGTGAAACTTGCTGTTGGAATGGCTGGAGATGGTTTCAGTTTTTCGTTCTTCCTGTTCAGGATCATTGTAACTATGACATTCCAATAACTGTCAGAAAGTTCTTGCAAGAGTTGTTTTGGTAAGCCTGTGGTTTGTGGGTTAGACAAGGTTCAAGGGTGGGGGAGTTAGCAGAGAAAAAGTGGGAAAGAGAATAATAGCTGGGTTGAAGCGAGGTAAACTGGGGCTTCTCTATAATGTATGCTTTAGTCCATTTACACTCTGCCTCTCATTTATAGGAAAATCCCATGAAATAATTTTTCATACTTTTATTGTCTTTAATACCCCACCTTCCAATCACTCTTATGCAATGCAGTTTCTTCTGCAACACTCCACTGAAAGAAAACACTTAATGTTTTCAGTGATGGCTGTCTTATCAAATATACGTACATTGTACCCAAATAATTATTTGGGTCACTAATGACTTCATCATTGTTAAATCCAATGACCATTTCTCAGTCCTTGTCTCACTTGATGTATTTACATGGTACTCAGTTGATCACTCTTTTTTTCTTGAATCACTTTCTTCACCTGTTTTCTGGAACTCCTTACTCTCAAAGTTTTCCTCCTAAATTACTAGCCATTTCTTCTCAATCTCCTTTAGCATTCTGACCTCTTCTTAAACTATATATGTTGTAGAACCCTAGAGCTCAAATTTTCTGTTTCTGTTTTTTGTCTTCCCTCACTTCCCACATCATTTTACCTAATGTTGCAGTTTTAAATTAAAAAATCTATATGCTGATAACCCACTCTTGAAATGATATCTGTAGGTGCAAAATTTACTTTGAGATTCAGACTCAAGATGCTTTCCTTTACTCTGCCTGGTGTGCCTGACATATGATATACATCCAATAAATTTTTGTCCTTTCTCTAGCATACAACCTGTTATCCATATCTAAAAAATTCATTGTGGAGTCTACTGTCTCTTACCCCAGAGAGTAATTTTCATATTTCCTTTTGGTAAGTCTTCATACATCCTCCAAATGTGGGTCAAAATTAATTGCTTATTACTCTGATTCCATTATTCCTTGCATATGCCCATGATATCATTCTTAGATTGGACAACTTTATAGTAGTCGTGTGTCTATATATTTTAGTATATTTTATTAGGGTATCTGAAGAATATATGAAAACTGGAATTCTATTTAACATAACTTTATGATCTCACTACCGAACACCATGCTTGGCATATTGTAACTATGCAATCACAGTTTTGTTGAAATGATGTCACTCTCTTCAGTTTGCATAATCAAAACCCAAGTTTGTTTGCAACCTCTTAAACCTTCTCTTTCTCCTAGTTTATTAGCACACCAAACTAGCTATATCTCCCGTGTCAGTACCTAATTCCTTTTTATTTATTTTACAAGTTGTACATTTCATCATCCTATTGGCCATAAAAAGTCCCATTATAGCCCCTTATATCTCCTGGTAAGAGAAGAACAATTACTCTCTCTTGAATTCAGTGCTGATTTAAAGGCTTTTCAGATGGAAATGACCACAGCAATCAAGATACAATACAAACATATATTTGAAGGGATTAGCCTTGCCATTTTATACCACAGCAGGTGGTATCTCCCTTTTAGAAATAGAAAAAAAAACATAAATGTAAAATAAGCAATGCCTTGACTGGGAGATGGTTTGAAATTTTAGTCAAATGGGATATAATATATACTTAAAAAATTCAAATGTACAAAACCATAGGAAAATGTTCATGCTCAAAAGTTAAGACAAAGACCGAATACAGAAAATAATTTTTCCACTATCATCTCAATGTTATTCACATATTTGTACATATGCACATATATAAAGATGCTCATATACACTTGTGATGAGAGAGGAAGAGAGAATGAGAAAGAACTATGTTGAAATAATAGTGGTTCTTTCAGAGTTTATTTTTTTCTATATTTTATCCATATTTATTTTTCTATATTTTTGTAATTTCATAATTTGTACAATCATCTGGCATGTTTTGTCATGCAAATATATTTATCTAAAACAAAATAGAAAATATAGAGTTCCTGACTCTTTAAAATAACTATTGCATTTCATTGTTTTAGCATAATATTAAATTTTGCATTGATTTTCCCTTTCATTCAAGAATTTTTCTTCCAATTCTCAAGAGTGATAAACCAAGGGAATTCAAAAATGGAAGGAGCACTGCCTGAGTATCCAGGAACCTGTCTTTGGTCCATGCTCTGCCCCCAGCTTTGTGACATTTCGAAGGAACGGTACCTTTTTGGTCATTAGTCCTTTACCTGCGATCAGGGAAGGTTGGGACAGATGACCTCCACACATTCTGTTCTCTTGAGGACCTATAGATTCATTATTAAAATGCTGCTATAAGAACTGTTCTGTGGCTTTTTGCTCAACTTGCCTGACAAGACTACTTTCACATATTTCTGCATGATGTTTGAAAATAATGATCCGAAAGTTTCTGAAACTTAAAAACTGCCCAATTCTACACTGAGCACTGTGATAAATAAGGCAGAACTCAACATCAGTTTTGAATCTTTTATAGGGAATTTCTCATGTCAGAGTTTCTAGTGGGTACTCAGCTTTATTGGCATATTTTTTTCCATATTCATGTGTATTTCAGTTATGACTCTGGGAACTTTCCTAAGTGCAAGATACAACTAAAATACATGCGGGAAGACAATAAATTTTGGACAACATACATGCAATTTCAAATACTTCTTTTAAAAGAAAGAAGGAAAAGGATCCATAAATTTTTCTCTAAAATGGGCAGCCTTGGATATGTATATACCAAATCCTTTGTGAATAAATTAAGGCAGGATATAATTGATGAGTGCTCATCACATAGCCCAAGGCAGGGGTTTAAAACGCAGCTAGAAGAACTGTAGTGATGCCCGGGGAACAGTTAATTTTGTTGCCAGTTGTCACCTTTGCACTCCTGTAGTGTGTGGGAGAAGCACACAGTAATGAGTGTGTGCATGAGGCAAACTCTGTGAAAAGCCATTTTATCAAGGGCTAAATCCAGCTATTTTTACTAAAATTGCTACTTTGCTTTGCTCTTCTTAGATTTCCTGCCTGATTGTCTCCCTCTCTGGGAATTGACCTTCAATGAGGAATGGGAGGGTGAGCTTCTTGAGAACAAGGAAACAATAGAACTGAGATGTAGCGCCTGGAAGAAAGTAAAGAGGAGGTTGAGTGTCTCTGGCAGGGTGGGAAGGTGGGTTGCTGCCCACCCACTCCCTCCAGAAATGTATCTGCTAAAGCCAGGGCTCAGCCTTTAATAACAGCTTTAATAATAATAGTATTTATAAAACATAACTCTGTAAAGAACTCAAAGCACTTCCCACTCACAATCCCATTGTGCATGGGGTAGGCTGAGCTCCTCTACCCGTGTTAGGTAGGGAGCATAAGAAAGTAAGAAAGTCCCAAGTTTCATCTCTTAGGGATCACTGTTCACTTATTGCTGTAGAGTCTGGGACATGGGGACGCAGAAAGCATTTCGGGCTTTAATACCCTTCTCCAAATATGAACATCGGTGTTCGCAGCTTTCCATTTTCTTACCCCATGGGGGAAAAGATGAAAAATAAAAGCAAATCTTTTCTAAAAGATTGGTACTAATTTCCCCACCTTGAAATGTAATTCTAGTAGTTCCTCCCCTTCCCAATTTAACCTGTTCTTTTCCTTTGTGTAGTTATCCACTGCCTTTTAAAGCCCTGGCCTGGGGCATAACAGCTATACTTACAGGTGATATATATAGATTTTATTTCCAGTTTTTAAATCTCTTAATTCTGATATATATTCATAGAATATCTACTACTTTTCAATCCTGAGAGACTGGCAGAATTAAATAAAAATTAAATCTTAATATTTCATAATAATCTTGAGCAGTATCCATACTATAGGTATAAATATGGTGTCAGCGTTCTTTTTCAGATTCCCATGATATTCATACACTCTTTAAAAACAGTTGAATATATATATATATTCGTATGCATTATATATATATATATATGCATATACATTAGCATGCTGTTAGATTTCTTTGAGGCTCAACTCACATCTGCTTATTTTCTCTTGCTGAAGTGCTCTCTTACTCTCCCATCTGCCCAACTTCACAGTATGGAATTTACTACCAAAGATAGGAAACCGGTTCAGTGACTCATTTTTCAAATTTTCTAAATACGTAGCAAGGCATGAATACATTCAGTGAATAATGTTGACTAATAGAAGATGAGTAACACGTAATGAACTTTTTCTTTAACTTGGCCTGTTTATACATATCAGTGTAGGAGGGGTATAGTTTGAAAAGAAATCATAACAACCACAGGCCACTTCCTGATGGTTCCATTTGTTCTGAGCTTGGGGGCGAAACATTGGAGAACACATAGTAAAATCGAGATTCGAAAATTTACTCACTCACAACTCGATGGTTTGTTACTATAAATACTGTCTATACTTTCTATAAATACAGTGAAGTTTATATAAAATGCAAATGTGCTTTATTTGGCTAAGTAAAAGGAACTTAGAGCATGCTATTTGGAATTAGAAGTTTTGAAGAACTGATCAAATGTCCTACTTTTATGGAAATTTCAATGCTGTACACAGAAAGCTACTCCTGTGAAAGAAGTGTCAGCCTCACCATATACCCACCCTTCCATGTTCTCTCATTCATGAAACCACAGGAATGTTAGTACGAATATATACAGTCATATAATGTACGATGTCCTGAGCCATCTCGGGGAATTTTATACCACACAAATTTTGTTTTCAGGAGTCACTGTTAGAGCCAAAGTTGTCCTTTTCTGTAGACAGACCTTGAGCAGTATTCAATAAATATTCATCTAAATGGGAGGATTTTAAAAATTCCATTCTAACACCCATTTCCTTGAACCAATGTGGATGGAAAAGGAAAGTGGACAAAATCATTCCAATATGTTAGAACACTCTCCTCTTTATTAAAAAGTCCTGGAGCCATATTTTTGGCACAAAAGGGGTAGCAGATGTGTCAAAATTCTCTGGTCTTGATTATGATATTAGCAAATATAATTCACTTTAACTTTTTAATAGAGCTTCACATCATGATTCTTTAATGGGGTTGGCAAAATGTGTTTTGAGAATCCAAAAAGGAAAAAAAGTGCTATTTTTCCTCTTAAAAATAATATTCAGTATCCAATGTGATTTTTCCAAACAAGATTTCAATAATTTCTTAGCTTTCATCACATGAATACCTCAGTATCAACCATAGCAGCATGTTTCCAGGCACTGTTTTTACAGCACATCTTTTCCAAAATACTTGCTTTGCTGGTAATTTAAAAAGTACCTAGTATTACCACTTTTTCCTTTTCAGTCTTTCCCCAGTCTCCTGGCTTGCTGTTATGCAGAAAAGTAGACTTTTCATTAATATTCTCTTTATTTCTCTCTCTCCCTCTCTCTCTCTTGAATGTATGTATAGCAGAGTATACATGAATATACTATATATCTTCATATATAAGTACAGTTTACTTATTATATTATTTCCGATAACATGTCATTATTATGAATCATATTATTTACTTATTTAAAAATAAGTAGAACTTATTTTTAAGAAACTCATTTAAAATACTCTTGGCCAAAATTAACCATCTTTTTACAATGAAGTTGCCATTGCAGTTTTGAAAGAGTTTGCTTTATTCTTTTGAGAAACAGAATTCTTATACTTTCACAGTTGATAGCTTGCAGGCTGAGCTAGTAAAATTTCAAAATTAAATTATGCCCCTTGTAAAGAAGACAAGCCTCCAGCTACGATCAAGCTATGCCATGAAAACCAATGACATAATCTTTGTACTTCATTGATTTAAATGTCTGCTTCTATGCTGTGTGTTATTCTCAGGCTGGAACCACCCGCAAGTATTTTTC
>PVIY010025477.1:0-36662 GCA_004026745.1 Myrmecophaga tridactyla
TGGAGCAGGGCTCCCAACGAGGTAGATCCTTGCTGAGGCCCAACTGGAAGTAGAGCAAAAGTACTCTGTTTGGGCTTCCCCTTTATAATCTATTTGGGATCTTCACTCTCCCTCTGCTTAGTGGGAAGCCAGGTCCTGGCACCTCACTGTTTGCCCAGCTATTCCTGATTTCCTTCTTGCCACTCTGCCACCCACTCTCAGAAAAAGAGATGAACTTGTTTGTTCTAGGTGTAGCCATAAGCCTAATATCTAGGCATCAGTGACGAAGAGGATGTAGTCAAAGGAGTGGCTTCACTAGGATGGGAGGTCTGTCTACTAGGAAGTACTCCTAAAATATTATCCTCATGATGTGCAGTATGTCTATAAGCCAGTCAGAGGCCCTGTCAGAAGTGGTTTGTCACTGTGCAGTCCCAATCAGATACAAAGGATTCTCAATCTGAAGATGCCACTGTCAATCAGGAATTGAACACACCAAGCCAACTTCTCTCCCTCCAGATCACACCATCAGCAGAGTCTTCTGAACTTGTCAAACTCTAGACAATTGGAATACAAACCAACAAAAGGGAATTTCCATACATACCATGCCTGTCACCTGCCATTTGCTCTGAGATCCATTCCCCAACCTTCCCCCACTGAGCCTTGTATCATGAGAACTACATTTCCCAGGCAGCCTTGCCCTCTGGCTTCCAGCTCAGTTTGGCCAATGAGAGACACTGGTAGAAGATTTGGAGGGCAAGAGAAAGGGAGAAGACAGAGTATTTCCATAAAATCACCTCTTCCCTGTGTCCCTCCACCCCTCAAGCTGGCGGCAGCTTTCTGCTGTTGCTAATCTCTGGATTGCTTCATTATCCTCTGCTTGCCTTTTTCATTCTTTCATTTCCTATGTAACCAATTCCCCAAATAAATCTGAAAGACCTGGCAACGTTTCTGTTTTCCTGTCTGAACCCTGACTGATGCACACACGTTAATGCCCATAAAACATGTATATACCTTGGGGAAAAAAAATGAACATAAAGTGGCTGCATATATTTTTCAGGATCTGGAAAGTTACACAAGAGGCTTGTTCATGGCTTTTGGCGTTCATTTCTCTCTGTGGCGTCCCAGAAAAGAACCAACACCTCCAGCATTGCAGCTTGCCTCTGGAGGTGACACTCAGGTCACCCTCTGATCCCACAAGTGAGAACAGTGCCCTGTATAAAAGGCCACAATTAATTTTTATTGCGCATACATGTGGGGAGATACCTGTTTGGCCTCCATGTGAGAGTCATAACTCTCTTAAATTGATGTGTCAGCGAACTAAAACTCAATATTTTTTTTTCACACAGTATATTTTACAGTCAGAGGCCCTTCCCTAATCGGAATAAAGCAATTTGGCTCCCTGTCATTGCTCACTGAAAACATATGAGCTGGTTGGCACTTCTAGCAGCCCAGATTTATCAGGGTCTCTGATCTAGTGCAAGGGAGGTTCAGGGCTGTGGCATGGACAAAAGTGGATTTTTTATGATGGCATTGTGTTGCATCCCTGCATTGCTAGATTTATCCCTTTCTTTCAGAAATCTTTTCACTGTCTCCAGTCCCAAAGCCAGTTCAGATTGAAATGATCCCACCTGGTTTGCATGAGGGTTTGGGGGTTATTTTTCCAGTACCTTATAAGCTCTAATTTCCGTTCTGTAAGAAAGTCTCTGTGATGGTCTCTTCAACATCCTGGGATTCTGCAAGTCCAAGCTCTAAAGTGCTAAGTCTCTTGCATTTTAGCTGTCTGCAGCGTCACAGGACTTTCAGAGCCCTGAGGCTAAAGGTCTCATCCCCAAGGCCTCATAAACCTGTACCGGAGTAGACAAAGCACCCACACAAGTCTGACTGCCATCCTCTTCCTAAAGGTAGCGCATATCAGCAGCGTCCCTTTGGATCTCTTTTACTGTTTACTGCCTGCCCCTCCGGCTTCATGCTTTTGCTTCTAATTGCCTCTACCTGCTCTCTGCAGAAGACTGTCCTCAGGCAACTGGAGCCACTCTGCACATACTTGAGTCTGCCTGGAAGTTTCTATCCTCCTGGGGTGGCCCTTAGCCAATGACTGGTGGGTGAAGGTGTATGAAAACCCAGCTCCCTTGCCTGGAGCCTCGACAGATTCTGAGGTGTAATTTATACTCCAGAGCTCCGCTGTGGGCACAGGCTAGGGCTGGGACTTTACCTTACATGGAACGCTTGCTTGGCTTCCTTTCCTTCCCTGGGAGGACTTTTCCTTAATAAAATGCCTTGCACCAGAATCCTCATCTCAGGCTAAGGAGTTCCTTCTTCCAATCATATATGTCATGCTACAAAACAGTCCTTCCAAGCGGTAATCAAGTCACCTGCTTAGTTACTTCTAGAGATGGGCAACTCACCATGACCAAAAATACACAACCTAAGGTACAGGCAGTTCCATACATCATAGAATTATTGAACATAATAGAATTATGGAGGTCATCCAGACTGTTCTCAATTTTGAAATGAGGAGGGTGTTGATGCCCGGCCCCAAGTTCCCTCAGCATATTTGAGTCAACTAAAGTCTGGGCCAATTTTTGGCATGCTGACAGCTCCCCACCTCCAGCGTTAGCCCTTCCCTTCTGATGTCACTCTCCAGAATGAGAGGGGCCATCCAGAAGTATGGAGAAATTAACTACCTAAAGGGAAACCCTGGACCAGTGGGGGATTGGAGTTTGTGCATAAGTGCCTTAGTCTCCCTATCTTCCAGTGGGTGATTCTGAGATGAGATTCTGTTTTGTCTTAGATGGCCTCCCATGAGATGGAGCCCCATTTGCCCAGAGTTGCAATCCACTCAAGAACGTGCATTTATTCACTTTCTTCTCTTTCCTATTCAGTTCCCCCTTCCCTTCCCTCACTTGTGTTTCTTAAGATTGCCCTGCAAATAAATGACTTCCACCCAAGTCCTTGTCTCAGAGTCTGTTTGGCCCGGGTAGGAGTGAGGATTCAAACTAAGGCAGGGGCCCTGGAAAGCTAAAGAGTTTCTGTTTCTTTTCCCCTAGAAGGCCCTTCCTTTCCTCCACCCCGCCTCAGCTAAATAAGCTTCTACCCAGCCCTGAAATACTGCTGAACAACCAGAGCCTTTTTCAGTGAAAGATCATGAGCCGCAGTCCCTTGAGCCCCAGGCCAGGGCTCTTGACTTTGATTCCATGCCGCATGCATTCATTTTGTTGAACATTTATATAGTTCTGTTTTGTTCGGAAATGCATTACTTGAAACTTTCCTCCATATATAATTTTTATAACTCATTTGCATAAACACACAGTATTGTATTTATATTTATATTGCATATATTTTTTTCAAGACACGTTTTCTGCATCATAAATTGGGTTGCCCGGCTGGTTGGTGATACTGTATTACTAATGAAGGAGCAAGTCAGGCCTCCTGATACCCAAGTATGCAAACATTAGCTCACTGTGGCTGCAGACAGCTTTACTAGGCTCCCCAAAGAGCTCAGCAGAGAGATCTCCTGGAAAGGTATTTCTGCTTAATGCTGCATGGCTTTGACCCCAAACTCTGTGTACCCTCTGCATGAAACCCCTGGATTTGGAGAACAGGGCTAGGTCATGGCAAGGACCACGTGGCAAGTATTCCGTTGCTCCCTTGGCCCAAGGCTCTGGCTAAAGCACGCCCAGGTGGCCTCCTTTCCTCTGCCTCATCCAGTTCCTGTGGGATCCCTTGGGTCCAGGAAAGAGCCCTCCTATGACATCAGCCACATGGGAAAATTATTCTCAAAAGGTTGCCTCCCAAGGGAAGGTCAATGAGACTGCCATTAGGCACAAGCAAAGCCCTCTAACCTCAGGCCAGGCACAAAGACCACCTCTCCACACCTGGGCCCAGTAGTGTTCTTCCTCTAGATGCATCTCTACCAGTCCTCTTCCTCACTGGGGGATAGAAGAGGAGAGGAAGTCTTGGGCTCCCCCTAGGGGTTACATGTTTCCATTTACTGTTTCTCTATCAAGTGTTGGGAGATGCTGAAAAACAAAGATGTCTATCTGTTGGAAAACTGGCTATAGGTAGGAGCTACATATTCGTCACACATATTATAAATACCTCAGAATTTCATAGCTAAAGCTATTATGATTAAAAAACGACATATGAACTGTATTATCTGTGCAACGCTTAGAATAAGATTGAGCAAGAGTTTCTCACTCTTGATTAACAAAACAATATGCAGGATTGTAAATTGAAAATAAAGTAGTGTGGATGACAACTTAATAAAGGACTAAATGACAATACCATCTATCTTCTACTTTTTGGGACACATATAACTGGGGTGAGGACATCTTTACTTAGCCACTATTTTGAGCTGGAGTTGAACAAAACAACAACAAAAAACAGGCATATATGAACTGTCCTACTCCCTGCAGTCATCACATGTCAAAAAGTACCTCTGTCCTCTGTGCAATTAATACAGCCAGAAAAATAAACCTGTGATACTTATGTTACTTTTTACTGGGTCCCTGGTAAGAATCTTTACGGCCTGATGGACACACAGTCCAATCTGATGGCAGAAGTCTGAACTTCAAGTTCCAGCTTAACCACTAACTAGATGACCGACCTCAGGAAAGTCACTTAACATCTCTGAGCCAGGAATTTCTTAATGCTGATGTGGAAGCTAATAACAATGGCTCTATACCTCACAAGATTGCCATTTGAACTTCACATGCAAGAATGTATAGAACTGGTAATCATGACCCATTTGTGCCCATCAAGGAAGCGGCTATTTCTGCCGAGTGGCCACAATTGATACACAAACGCGAAGGCTGGTTTGGGATCCTAGGGGAAGGGGTTTGATGATATGACATGTCTTTACTTCACTTAGTTTGTGCTGCTGCTTTTTGAGAAAAGTATAATATTGGCTTCCATAGATAGAAAGATGATAGGTAAAATATATACATGATAGATAAATAGAAATATAGATAGATAGATAGCGATAGATACACACACAGACAGACAGACACTAGGCTGTAAGACCCATGTGGACAAGAATTGACCTGTTTTGTTCACAGTTATAAACATGTACCAAGCAGAGCATTTGATTAATAAATATTTATTAAATCAATTGATTTGTAATTGCCAATGTACTTGTCTCTCCAGTTGCCACAGTTGGGAAGGCAATCCCCAAAGAAGAACCCTCATGTTTCTTAAGAGAGAAATGAAGGTAACCCACGTAGACGCATGCTCCAGGGCTTTGAGCATGGGGTAGTGCCCAATCCTGGGACTGAAAAGAAACGTGGCAATTCAGCGGAGAGAAGCTCTAAGAGGACAGTTTTCTGCATTGCTGGAGTGGAGGGTGGGGCTTCAAACACCATTATCAGAGTGAAATGAGGACCTAGAATGGCTTCTTCCAGTGGCCTAAGTGGTGTTCAATCAAGTCAATACATCAGCATATACCCTAGATGCCCTAAGAAGAGTGCCTGAGGAGAAAGAGCCTGGGTCAGTTCAGCTCTAAAATAACTGTGGACACTAGAGCATGGGAGGTGGGGGAAGTGAGATTCACTGCCCAGAAAGAACATCCTGGGATTGGGATGATCTCCTCAGAGCAACAGAAGTGGGAAAGTACCCTGACACTATGAAATGCTTACTGCAGGCCAAACAATGGGGCTGGAGAAATGGTTCTTATTTCCTGACACCAGACTGGAGGAGGTTCAGAAGACATGGGAGGAGAGGAAGTGGAGATAGCAGGTATAGGCAACTTTTGTATGAAAGGGAGGGGAGAAATGGGTGGTAGCTAGAGAGGTATATGCATCAGGGTGGTGTTTAAAAATTTAAAAAAAATAACTTTTTTATGCTGATGGAAATGACCCAATAGGGAGAAAATTGGACGAAGCAGCAGAGAGAGAAGATAATGCAGGAGTCAAACCTTGAAAATGCAACAGTGGATGGAATCCAGCTCACATTTGGAAGGGCTGGCCGTGGATGGAAGAACATAGAGGTTATACCTTTTATCAGGAAGAAAGGTAGGGTTTGTGAGTACAGATGCAGGCACGTAGGCAGACAAGATGGTAGGAAGTGGGAAAGATCTCTTCTGATTGCTTCTCTTTTAGGGAAACAAGAAACAAGGTCATCAACAGAGAAGGAGGAACTGGGGAGGTATTGTTGGGGGATTGAGGAAAGATGAAAAAGTATGAAATAGTCATTTCAGAAAGAGGGGAGGGTGAATTGACCGGGGAAATGGGATAGGTTTGCTTGGCTGCACTGAGAGCCCACTTGAGGTCTTGCTGTCATAAATTTCAAGTGAGACCACTCAGCAATGGTTGAGTGTTTTTTCTCCAGACATCTTTAGCTGTTTAGGAGCTGGGATGGAAGAGGTGGTGGGTTGGAATTAAACAAAGCTGGGCTTGCTTAGCAAAGGGAAACAAAACAATGGGGTTGAGAGAATCTACGAGGAGTTGACACTATGTGCAAGGCGTGGTTGTGGGAATGGACTGCGAACTAAGATGGAAAAGGAAAAGAGGGGCATATACAGTGCCATAAAAAGTTGACTCGTGAAAGGACTGTGGGGTCTTGCAGGATCCAAGACTGACTGGAATCAAGACACTCAAGGTAGTGAGCTGGGATAATAGGAGATGGTGGTCAGAAAGTGGGAAACTTGAAACTAGGGTCTGAGAAGGGAGCTGCTCCTGTTAACGAGATCTTGACAATGGGTGAATACACCAAGAAAATGAGGGGTCAGGATGCTGGAAGGACTCTCTATGCGTGTCTTGCAATTGCCAAACTAGAAAGGTGCAGTGGTAGAG
The DNA here is from genome assembly GCA_004026745.1 of Myrmecophaga tridactyla. Classification (NCBI taxonomy): domain Eukaryota; kingdom Metazoa; phylum Chordata; class Mammalia; order Pilosa; family Myrmecophagidae; genus Myrmecophaga; species Myrmecophaga tridactyla. The sequence continues at coordinate 6,768 of PVIY010025477.1, forward strand.
AGAATTACAGTGATTCTGGTAATAAAGCCTTTAGGAAAAGCTGGGAAAGGGTGGGGGTGTGATCTGAAAATGGAAGACAATTACAACAAAGAGAGTGTGTGCATCAAGGAGAGTGTGGCAGCTGTGAGAATGCCCCCTCACACCTCCAACTGCCGGGCGTGTAATTGCATGGGGATCCCAACCGCTGGGCTCTGAAATCTATCATGGCATTGAAGCCACGCCTCCCACTGGCTGCTCCCATCAGCTCTGCCAAAACTTTCTTTGAACTGGGCTACAGTCTAAGATTTTTCTTACCCAACCTTCCAGCTGTCGTTTCCTCTCTCTTCTACAGACTTAGAACTGCATTGTGCTCTGATGCCTCTCTCTGACGCCTCCAGCTCCCTCCCCACTTTTTGCTCATGGGCGGTTTTCCCAATCAATCTCTTACACGTCTAATCTTGTCTTGGTGTTTGCTTCTCAGAGGACCTGAACAGAGAGAGGAAATGGGGAATGTAGTCTATGAGAATTGTTTTCAAGGACCTGAGTGCTTTAGGGAGGAGTGGGGGACAAAATGATCTGGAAGTAGTACAGAAGGGCAAGGAGGTTTTTCATCTCTCCTCTAGAGCTAGGTATTCGTGAGGTTTGGGTGTGGCAGTGCAGTGGGAAAACACAAGGAGAGAGGGAGAGATATCACTATGTGTTGGGAGGCAGAGATGCAAGGTAAGGGATTCCACAGATTGTGGCAAGCCAACGCCAGTGCACTACAGGTTTTGGGGAAAAAGCATAAAAAGCATGGCCTTGCTGAGACCTTAGATTTGTACTGCTAGCTTTCCAAACTGTGAGCAAATAAATTCCTGTTGCTAAGCCAACCCATTGTGTGGTATTTGTCATAACAGCTCTGGCAAACCAAGATGCTGCATGTGCAGCAGGGACAGCATGATATACCCAGGAGGGCACCCCACATGTGGAGCAGGCCACCCACTCCCAGGGCTTGCCTGCCTAACAAGCCCAGCTAGCACCAACCAATCAGCAACAATCAGAGATTTGGTTTTTCTAATTGGGTAGAAACAGACTCAGTCTTTCGGCTTTAAAAGACCTCCCTATTTCTTCTTCTCTGTACCTCACCTCTCAGAGCTTGGCCTCTGTACCAGATCCAGTTAACCATTTGACCAGAAAATTTCTCCACTAAGAGCTCAACCTTTGGTCTTTAATTTTTTCCCAGTGACAGTTTAGAGAGGAGCTTGAGAATATAAGCTCTTGGGCAACTGAAGATCATATGCTCCAGAGGGCAGAGCAGAAGGGTCCAAGTGGTTAGGGAGGAGTGGGAAGTTCAGAGTCATTGGGGAGAGAGATCCTGGGGCCGTGAAACCTGAAGGGACAGAACAGGACAGCCAGTGATGACCAAGACAAATGGAGGTGTAAGATATGATGGAATAAGTCCTCATGGCCTCTTGGGAGGGGATGGATGCCGGATGTAATTGTGGCCTCCTTCTTCAGATATATGTAGGTGTGTCACAGAAGGGCAAACGACAAGAACTGCAGGAGCCTACAGAGCTCCATGTTCCTTTCTGGAAGTCTACTTTGGGTCTCAACAAGACCAATGGCAGGATAGTCCCCCCAAGAACGTGCTGGGCTCTATAGTCCTTGCCCATGCAGAGTGTTCAACAAGCATTCACTACACACTTACTGTATGGCAAGCAGTATGCTACGTGTTAGGGGCACATCAGTGAATAAGGCACCATCTCAACCTTCAGGGAGCTAAAAATGTAGAGAGTAACCCCCCTCCAAATAAATAAGCAATTATAATAGAGTGATTAGAGTTCTCTTGGGAGGTATGGCGGGCCATGGGTATGGGGCCAAATCACCCAAACTTGGGGCCTCTGACCTGACCCCTCCCCAACCAGGCCATCCAGGGAATGAAGTGGTATCTATAATGCCAGCCCCTGTGGCTGTGCCACCATCACTTGCTGCCAGCCCTCCCTGCAATCTTTTCTTCCAAATGTGAAGACTTCTGCTTGTTGTCCATAGCTATACTTCCTGAGACTCACTGCCTGCAGAATGGATTCCCTCTTGTTGCCTGCTGCTTATATAACTGTCCCTCTTTAGACATTGTAGTAGATTGCTTGCAAATACGGCTACCAATAATTCCTCCTATCACGTACATGCATTCCATTTCTCCCATCAAGAGGTGGCATCCATTTCCCCTCCCTTTGAAGCTGGACTGGTATTGTTATTTGCACTGACCAAAAAGCATGCAATGAAAGGAACACTGTGCCAGTTCCAGTGCTCTCTGGCTCCTTTGATTCACCATCTAAAGAAGTCAAGGTCACCCAATGAGAGAGGAAGACTACGTGGAGGGATCACATGGAGGAGGACCAAAGTACCTGAGCCAATACCAGAACCAAGGCTCCACACATGTGAATGAGGCTATTTTGTCCTTTCCAGCCCTGCCCTCCCCGCCCCCCCACACACACACCAGAGGATGCAGCTTCATGAGTGAGTTTTGCTGAAACCATGGGGAACAGAGATGAGCCATTTCTTCCAAGTCCTGCCCACTACTAAGTACAATCAGGTTTGCGATTCTCCCTCCCTGGGCACTTGTGTGGTGGCTTTATGGTCATTATTCAAGAGGGATGGGAACTGGCTAGCTGAGCACACTACTACATTTCCCAGGCTGTCTGGCAGATAGGTGGGGCCATATCAATGAGTCTAGGCAATGGGCCATGAGCGATCCATGTGTGTCACTTCCAGGTCTGGCCTACAAAGTCCTCTTCCATGGATTCTCTAAGCTTTTCCCTCTAGTCTTACCTTGATGTACATGTACAACCTTGGAAGTCATATGTCAGAAATGGTAGAGCCACAAGATAGGAGGAGCCCAGGTCTCTGAATCCCCTTCGAAGGAAACTTGCCACCAATCAAGGATACCTGTTTCGGATTTTAAGTGAGTTAGAAATAATCTCTCACATTTCACATGTTGGGCTTCGCTTCTCAAAGCAGTTAGCATTGCCTTAATTAACAAACCAGATCTTTCTGATACAAACAATGCATTTTTAGGATCCTCGAATTGGAACTGAATGCAAAATGGAATTATTGAAGAATGCCTCCTATGCACAATATGGAGAAAATTTAAAGTGGAATAACTACGCAGTTAAATTAAACAAACCAATTTAGTGCGGACAATGCTGGCCCAGGGCCACCTCAAGTACCACCCTCCTCCTCCCTCAGCTTCTCCTGACTGTGGGATCCTCAAGCAGACAAAAGTCAGTCCAGGCCTGAGAAGGCCCTGATACAGGCAAAAAACGTCTCAGGGGCCTTTGCCCTTCAAACCAGTGAGGCTTACAATTCTGTCACTCTAAGGACTCAGCTATCCCTTCCCCAAGCCACCTTTGATCTTGATTGGATCTGACATGAAGCTTAGCTGTAGGCCCTGTAAAATCTCTGGGTCATTGTGCTCACTCATCCTTTTACTTCCGGGACCTTGAATCAACCAGCAGGATTGCTACCATGCCCAGGCCTTCACTCTTATTTTTGGTTGGTTGTTTTCTTGTTTTCTCTTTCTTCACCCAGACTAAAGTCCCAATCTAAACTCAAGGTCATCTGTTTGGGACCCTAATACCCTGACTGCCTCTTGCTGTTCCCTGTCCTCCCTTAAGGTTAGAGTCTGTCTTTGCCCCTGAGGATTTAGCCAACTTCTGAAATTCCTTCCATGACTTACCTGAAATGATCTTAAAGTAGAACAAGTCTGTTGTCCCCATGGATACTGCCTGAGTCTTTTGGAAGGCTTCTCCAGGGGAGCTGGTCATTTCTTCAAGTACATGTCCACCACCTGTGGGCCTTGTGATGCAGAATGATTCATGAAACTCTATCCTTGAGTTTGCACAACTCAGGTTACTGTGCTGGTGTCTTAATCTATTTCTGCTGTCACCAGCCTTACCCCAGCCTCATTTTTCTGGTCTCACATTGTCCTCATCCATTCCCACCAAATTCACCCAGCGGTCCCCTTGTGTGGTATCTTTATTTTGTTATATCTTGTGGCAGTTGCTACTGATGCCCCAACTCACATCTCCCTGCCTCACCTCTAAGACCCCTTGCAGTTGGAGTTGTTGGTTCCCTTTCACATGCACTTGGACTACTTCCTACTTCAAGCACTTGCATCTCTCTGCTTCTCTCTTTCAGGAATTTTACTAGCATCAAAGAAGCAGGCTCAACCCTAAGCAAGGGCAACCCAGAAGTGCTAAGGATTTGATGTCCCCATGGGGGCCAACTTTAAGCAATGGAAAATCGGAGTCACTGGTACATACTCTGGCTTCCTCAGTGGGACAATTCTGGAGGGTACTGTAGTAGCTGAACAGTGGTACCCCAACAGATATGCTCACCTGGATCCTGTGAACATAATTATTTGGAAAGACGGTCTTTGAAGATCAAATTAAATGAAGGATCTTGAGATAAGATCATCCTGGATAAAGTCGGGCCCTAAATCCAATGACAAGTGTCCATAGAAGAGAAGAAAAGGGGAGGAGACCCAGACACAGAAGAGAAGACCATGTGAAGGCAGAGGTAGAGATTAGAGTGATGCAGATACAAACCAAAGAATGCCCAGGCTTGTTGGCAGCCACCAGAAGCAAGAGAGAGGCATGGTACTGATTGTCCCTCGGAGTCCCCAGAAGAAACCAACCCAACTGAGACCTTGATTTCAGACTTCTGGCCTCCAGAACTGTGAAAGAAAAATTTCTACTGTTTTAAGCTACCGAATTCATGGTAATTTATTATGGCAGCTCTGGGAAATTAGTACAGGTCCTCTATGCAGTTCCTAAGAGGGTTCCCAAAGATTTGAGCTTTAGTTGCCCACAAGGATAACCCACTTATTAACATTGTCTTTCTTTTTTTTTTTTTTTTGCTTCTTTTTCCTAAAAATCTAGCATTCCCACTCCCTCACTTGAACTACCTGGGATCACCCTCAAATAAACTACCTGCACCTTGGTCCTTATCTCAGGATCTACCTTTGGGAGAACCAAAAATAAGACATGCAGGTTGTAGGGGGATGCTTCTGCCAATAACTCAGGATCTGATTGTTAATATTATTTCTTGGGTTTGCTGCCCCCTTGGCAAACCCATAGACACTCTATCATTGGGTTAACTCACTTTGCCCTTCTCCTCCTTTCAGTTCCTCTTCTCCTCCTTCTCCTTATTCTTTCATATATGTTGGGTTTCTTTCAATGAGTAGCTTTTTATTCATCTCTATTTATGGTTGGAGAGAGAATTCATCTGTTCTTTAGTAAATGAGAGAGACAGAGACAGAGAGAAAGATGTTTAGCTTCTAGAAGTGTTCGGAGAAATACCATTCTTCAGGCAACAACGAAACAAACAAACTTACCTCTTCTCTACCTACGTCTAGTTTCCTTACCTCCCAAAGCACTCAAATCTATAATGGTTCAAAAGCAATTCAGGATCTCAGCACTTTAGGCTTTTAAGCCTGAAATGCTTATTCCATCAAGGTCACACTGGCACCTCCCCAAATTGTGTGCCCTTCCCTCTGGGTCTATTTGACCTTTGGATCCCAGCCATATCCACCACTGGCCCAGTCTGCTACTGACAGGGTCGTGGGTGGGACAAATATGTTTGTTCCTCTTCATGCATCTGAAACTGTGTCTTTGAGCACATTCCAAAGCAGTGGGATTTGGGCATTAGCTGCTGACCTTCATTATTTGAGCTGCCTGCTCTTCTCTGTCAGAACTCATTGTGGATATTTAACGTGAACTGTTAGTTTCACATTAAAGTGCAGGAAAGTTTACATTCAGAGAGTAGTCCAAAGTCTATTCATTTATCACCTGCCACCTATTTTCTAGTTCTGGTGAAAAAGATGTATTTGCTCTGCTTTTATTTTGATTTGCTTCCCTTCGATTCAAATGTTTTGGGTAACACATCTGCTCAGATGTCGTTTTGCTTTCCTGCATGTAGAATGCTTGACCCTTGGGTAGAGGGCGAAAGACCTGGGTAAGAAAGTAGAGAGAGATTCTTGGATGTTTCAAAGTTAAAGCTAGAAGGGATCTAAAAGAGAAGCTAATACAACCACCTTTTTATAAGTGAGGAAACTGAGGCACAGAGAGGTGAAATGACTTCCCCAAGATCAAATGACTAACCATAATATTAGTTGTAGAACCCGGAGGAGAAACAAAATCCTGTAGCTCACAGTGTTTCCATGACAGAGTGGGTTGAGGGGTTTAAAACCAAGGCTCTCTCAGTATCTCTGACTGCCCAGGCCGAGGCTGCTGTCTGTTGTTTAAGTCTAGCTTATTACTTCCTCCTTCCAACTGTGCTTTCAACATCCTTTCTTGTGTTCTCATCTCTTAACCATCATTATTCAATTCAATGGGGAGCTTACTTTCTGTTTTCTGCAAGTCCCCTCTATAAAACATGAAGCAGTCAATATATATTTTTAATCCAGCATTAGATAAACCCACCATTAACTGAACATTTTCCCTCAGAATTGCCCCAGAATGTTTTCCCTGTTTTTGCTCAGTGTGGGGACAATGACTCACACTGGAAATTCCATCACCAATGCCCCTGCTCACACTGAGGCCAGAGCAGAGGTTTTCTTCCAGTCTAAAACAGGGAGGTGCCATCCATTTGTTACAATGAAATAAATGTTCTCTGTAGCTTGGGCTCCCGGGCAGTAGACAAGCCAAATAAATGTGGAATTGCTCTTTTTTTTCCAATTCTATGGTTTCAGACAGAATACAATATCTATCCATTGTCTAACACAGCCCATTAGCCACCTGGCTGACAGAAAATAATCTTAAATGGACACTTTGAAGATGGGTCAGCCCACGGCTTTTTTCTCATAGGTTTCAATCTTAATAGAAAACTATACTTAGCATTTATAGAACTTTGTCAGTCAAAAGTCAGGGGCTGTACTTTGTCACAATCCCTTTTTGCAAAGAGGAAAGTGGCATTCCATTATTATTATTTTTATTATCATTATTAATATCATTTTTCAGAAATGGTAAGATGAGCAAACTAATTTTTTTTAGCATTAACTCATTTTTATTAAAAAGCCTATGAAAATTACCAGCTGTGCAATCTTTGAGTTTCACTTTTCTCGTCTATAAAACGTGGACTTAATATCCACCTGGCACAGTTGTTGTGCAAGTTAAACAAGACAGCATTTGTAGAAAGATTATCTGGTACAGAATCAGTGTTTCTTAAAGGTAAAATATTTTTTCCTCTTAGGCATATCATCTTTTTGATAATCCATTTTGCCCCTCTCCTGCAAAGTTCAAGGATGCCTCCCAGACAACCAAAAAAGGCAAGCCAATGCTTTTCTCATGACAGAAGCACAGTAAATTTTGTTGAATAAATGGAAATGAAGCTTGATGTGACATCCTTCCCTAGAACTGGGCTGCAGAACTGTCTCTCGATTGAAGGTCATTGACCCCCATGTACAAAAATCAATCAAAGGCTTTGACCTGTGATGTAAATCAGCATTCATTTAGAGAAAGACATAGGAAAGGTTGAACTCACATGATTTAAAAAATTAAGAAAAGGAAGTTCTGATTCCAGTATGGCTGAGTAAACTCTTACTGGACTAATTCTCATATAGATACCAGCTATAAACTTGGCAAAATACAATATGCAACTGCCTGAAGGCTCTGGAGAAGGAGCCAAAATAAGCAGATCCTGCATGGGAGTCAACCTTGAGGAGCAGGGAAAGGTATACAATTAGCTTCCACTTTTTATAGCTTTTAGTCTGATGTTAGACTGCAATCAACGCTGCAAGGGGCTCTTAAAACTCCTACAGGAAATTCAGCCTTTGCAGCATTAAGAGTCTAGGGCAACCACAGTCATTAGAAAATGAAGAAAAAATCCCACAAAGGAGAAAGTCAGAGAAGGGGAACCCCAAATTCTGAATGTATACTCTGCCCAGATCTCTGGCTAATCCCTGAACGACACATACACAGGGAAGACTCAAAGTATCCCAGCTAAGGACGAAATAATTATACTGAGATTTGAGCTACCACTGAAGAGACAGAGTTTTCCGTTTGAGTCCAACCAATCCAATTGCCTGCTGATAACAAGAAACACTCTTTGGAAGAATATAACAGAATCTGGAATCCACAACATTCCCAATGTCCAGGATACAATACAAAATTACTTGACATATGAAGAACAAGGAAAATGTGACCCGTACTCAAGAGAAAAGAAAATTAATGAAGACTAACCCCAAGACAGCCCAGATGTTGAAATTAGCAAATAAAGGTTTAAAGTAAGTATTACAATTATGCTCAGTGAGGAAAAGGAAAAATATGCTTGCAATAAATAGAAAGATAGGGAATCTTAGCATAGAAACACAAACTATGAAAAAGAACTGAACAAAAATTCTAGAACTCAGATATGCAGAATCTGAAACAAAGTTAAGAAAAAGAAACAAAAAAGTATTAACTTTATTAATATCTATTAACTATCTCTAAATGTATTTGCTTCATATTACATTATTTAAGGTGAAGGTAGAGTAAGCAAGTAGAGGAGACAAAGAAGAGACAGAGAAGGAGGAGAAGCTAGAACAGCTAGGGAAGAAAGCGAGAAAAGAAATATGATCAAAGCAGCCTTCAGAAGGAAAGAAGAGATACAGAAAAAGGTTTAGAAAGGCGACAGATCAAAGCAGAGTGAGGGAAATACAGGGAGTGAGATCGAAGAAGAAAGGTTCATAAGATTCTTAAGGTTTATAAACTACTTATGTGTAAATTGCCATTCACTTGACATGAGCTGGAGAGGTTTAGGAAAGGACTGAATGCATAGCTTCTGATCACCTTCAAAATGGCCTTTTAAAACGCCAGTTATTACTTAGTAAATTGCTAATCACATTTACAAAGATGCCACTCTTAATTATTTCCTTGGCTTCAATGGTAGAACCTTAAGCCACAGTTGCCTAAGAAGTTAGAGTCTTCATCTTCACACCATACAAACCACAGAAGACTCAAGCCACATCTATCACCAGTGAAAACCAATTGGGGAAATTACGCCAAGGTACATCCTCAGAAAAGACCTCCTTTCACCACTGGGAGGAGGTCTGGCAAGGGGGTACATATCTAAGACCTAGCAGAGTAGCTTGGGTGCCCCAGAGAAAAGCTCTGTTTAATGCAAAATCAACTGGGATCTTGTATACCTTCTGTGCCCCAACTCTCTTAGCACAAAATTGGCAGCCAACTTAAGGCTATCAGGGGCAATTTATAGTTTAAAAGGGGACTCTGGTAAATGGAAAAGCCCTTAAGGAATTAAAGAGACTAATCTTTAATAGTAGAATTCCAGAAGAAAAAAAGATTTTAACTGGGAGAGCGAGGGCTTTTCAAAGAGGGTAACTCTGTCTCTGGGTGAAAAAAATCACTCCTAGGTCTGGAAATCAAATTGGAAAATGACCAAGAGACCCAAAGTCATTGATAAACCACTTTCCTGCTGTGTGCTCCAGTTTTGTTTTGTAAGAGTCCACTTAGGCCATGTGCAATTAAAACCAACTTAGCAATTGCTCACTCTTCTATCCTTGTGTCACTTCTCAGACTCAGAAACAGACAACAGATTGGCATTGAGTATCCTTTTTTTTCTATTCTATTAAGCCTTTAATCCTCCTACAATATGACTATTTTCATGCTTACATCCTTATATGGCAATACTGTTCTTTTTCTTTTCTTAATTGGATGTGTTATTTCGGCAAAATATTTCTGGTCACAAGCCATTCCTTGTTTGTTTTAGAGAAGTGATAAGAATTAGTCTGTAATATCAGTGTTGGGGGGAGGTTAATAGGAATTTTAGTAGTCATACAACATCAACAAAAATTAAAGGAGCTTGCTGGTCTATATTTATTCACTAAGCTGTGTTTGCTCAGACCCATGAATTCAGGAAAGGTTTCATGATAAAGAAAGAAAACAATAAAAGTTGGCCTTGATGTAAAAGCTCTTTGTGTACAAAGCAGATGCAGATCTGCAAGCAATGCAAGCCTCCTGCAATGGATGTTCCAAATGGATTTAGGTTATGCTTTGCTTTTTTTTTTTTCTCTCCGACAAAAGTAATTTTAGCATTTGGGGGAAACTCATAATTTTCATCAATAACAATGTACTGAGTTATGGGGGTGCATAAAATTGTGTTAGGTTATCAAGGCACTGAATATTTTTGATGAAAAATAGAAAATTAAGAATTTCCCTTATCAGACCAACAAATAAGGCACTTTTCGTTACAACTCACTGTTTTCCAAGCTGTTTGGGAGCATAAATAAGTAGAGTATGACCTTTATTGTCAGATATATGTGATCTCTGGACCAGTATCTTCAGGAACACCTGAGAACTTGTTAGAAATACAAATTGTGGGGCCCCAACCAGATATGTTGACTTAAAAACACTGAGGGTAGGGCCCAGCAATCTGTATTTCAACAGTTCCTCCAGAGGACTCTGATGCACATTTCAGTTTGAGAACCATAGAGCTAACACAAGTGGGCTTCCATTACTCACAACTAATCCACTAATACAGGAGAGGGCATTTCAATATAAAGAGATGCCACAAGGCAGTAAATATTTAATTGCCTACTAGCTTAGACTAGTGGTCAGCAAACTGTGACTCATGTGTTAATTTTTACCACCCCTTGTTTTTGTAAGTAAATTTATATTGGAACACTAATATGCCTGCCCACTCTTTGAGATATTGATTGTCTAAGGCTGCTTTTGCATGGCAATTGCAGAGATGAGTAGTTACAATGGAGACTGCAGGGCCCACAAAACAAAAATATTTACTGCCTGGCCCTTTGCAGTAAGTTTGCCACCCCCTGGCCCAGACTAATTGAATGATACAGGGACATTCTAAGCAGAGAGATGTTGTAAAGGAATGCCAGAGTCCAAGTGATAAAATACAAAATAAAATCTAGCATCTCCCAGTATGATACTGGTAGGCAGAAGCAGTTGGACCATTCTAAACCAAGTCTCAAACCTTCACCAAAGACATCACTGAAAACAAGACCCAAGGGTCTCAAATTTTAGGGTGCTTACTAAAATGCAAATTCCAATTCCCTCCCCATTTTAATTCAGAGGTATGGATCCCAGGTGGAGTTCAGGAAGCTTCATTTTACCCAGTGCCCTAGGGGAATGATGCAGATGGTTCCTGGCCACTCTTTGATGGACACTGGCCCAGAGGCTGGTTAAAAGGCTTTTTCTTTTTAATTTGAACTTTTGTTTAGAAGTTGTGAGCTTATAAATTTGGGAAACATCAAGAGAAGGGGTCCATTTGTGAAGGAAGCAAAAGCTGAAAGGCAGTTACATAGAAAGAAGTCACAGAGAACAAGACGAGCCCAGTGCAGGCCAACATTATGATAGAGTAAGACATATGAGGAAGCAGAAGCTGTCAGGTAAGGACTAATAGATGACAAGAAAGTCTTTAGAGAGAAAAGAGTGGAAGGGAGATGGGTGCTTGTTGAACCCTCACACCCCTGCTCACTGACTTTAGAACCTTCTGCCAACTCCCTGCACTTCCCAAGCCCTAGACATATCGCATTTTCTGGGTATGAGTATCTTTATACCATTCTTGAGGTGCCCTTACTCGACTGTTGCATCTTGCAACCCAAAAGGTCCTAAGTAAGACAGGAGCTCAAATTCTATGATTCTATGATATTTTACAGCATCTTATAGTAAAAACTATGTAGTAGGCACAAAGGGAATAAGACATATTGATTTAAATCATGAATTTCCAAACACCAAAGTCAACAGCTAGTGAAAACCCAAACAGACACTGAAACTTCCTATCTTTGCTCATTTGGATATATACGGCCAAGATTTCTGTGCTCTGAGCTTCTGGAATTGGGTAAGGTATGAATGATTCTCATACCGAAGGGACAGAACATGCAGGCTTGAATCAACCACCAGAGGGAGTGTAAACAACTCCACGAATGGGCTAGGGGAGCCTCCCTTCTCAGTTCTCCCACAATAGAATTTCCACCAAGTGTGTTCTTTCATCTGCATAGCGCATACCAAGCAAGCACAACCCAGCTTGAGGTAAGTGTGGGTCCCGAACAGGGAAACACTTGCTGTAACCTCAAAGCATCCAATGTCAAGTGGATTGTGGTTTTATGCCATGTACTGTTTAGGTAGGTGATGGGCAAAGTGCACAACACAGATGGTACCCAACCAAAGAACAGGTTGTGCCCCAAAGACTGTTTACACATTCTTTAGAAGACTTGTAAATGCCTCAAACCAAGGAAATAATGATATAAACAGTCTTTACTTTGGCAGGCCAGCCCCCCCACAGTACTTAACCCTTGATCAAACTGACCCACAGAGCCAGTGCTGCCATACTGTTACCAGAGAACCACCACTAGTTCTCTGAGAGGTAGAGAGCTAACCCAGGGGTTGATGCCATCAGGGTCCTTGACTAAGTCGCAAGAAAGAATTAAAGGGCTAGTTCGTTGAAGTAGCAAGAAAGAGTTTATTACAAATCAAAAGTATATGCTTGAAGAGGTGAATACAGGCATTCCAAGGGAGGAGAAACATCTTGGAAAGTTGGGGCTTCTCTTGTTTATATCTGAATATATAAAGATATATATCCTCCTCCCTCCTGGTATATTAATGAAGGATAATCAGGCTGTGACCTCTTACTGGTTTTGGTTTTTAGGTAAATGAGGGATGAGTGAGCCGTGGCCTTCTATTGTCTTTTTTGTGGTCCAGATCAGAGTAAAGACTAGGTGTGTGCATGCCAAAAGGAACTTCCTGTTGTTTTGTTCTTTGCCAGTTATAGGTCTTAGGGTCACTTCCCCTCCCTCCTTCCCTATCTAGCTTCTGGGAGGACTGAACAGCCATTTAAAATATTACAAAATTATCACTTTGGCTCAAGGATGAAGTACCACCTCCTCCTAGCAGCATTTCTTGATAACCGCCTGCCCTGGATGAAGCTGATTACTTCCTTCTCTGTGTTGCTCCCATACCCCTGCACTCTCTGGCCCTGTATATCATTTTTTCATAACACCTACAATGCTTTGTGAAACTCATGTTCACATATGTCTCACCTTACACTTCATCAAACTCAAGACTTTCTTGATAACAGGATGGGCATCTGCTCTTTATCACCCCAGTGCCAGGTCCAGAAGACACATTTGGTTAAAGGGGATGGTGGTGGGACTTGCCACACCCAATTCTAATCCCTGCTTCCAGCCCCTTCCCGTGATCACTGCATCGCTCCTCCTTTCCCCTATAAAGAAAGCCTGCATCTGGGAGTTTGTGGTTGAGGCAAGGAATCAGAAGACTCCAGAGACAGGACCTCATATGAAAGGGAGGATCTTTTCTAGTTCAAGGGTATGGTAAGGGACGGGGAGGGGGAAGTGAGGGCCCCCACTGAGCCTAGTTGGGTATGGGGGTGTGAGCAGTAGCTGTAGCTCTCACAAACACATAGCTCTAAGTCCCCACCTTGATCCCACCAGAAGGGGAGGCTAAGGTTCTGAATAAACAGGATTGGCCTTTCTCATATATAGACAGAGCTGAATCTTTGACTATTTGTGCTCATTGAGGAGGATGATAATTTGGAAAATATAAAAGTCTTTTGTGTTGGACCTTGGAATTCATGAAATAAGCATAAGGAGTCTTGGATGCCAGGCTTATATCTGTTGAGGTCCCAGGACATCTGATCTGGAAAATGGGTGCTTTGGACTACAGGCTGCAACGCTGAATCTTTATAGTAAAATTATCTTCCTATTTTTTTTTTTACTACTTTTCCTGCCTCATAGAATTCTAGAGTCACAAGGGATCGTGAAAAGCATAAAGCCAAGCTTCCTTGTTTCACAGTGGAAAAACATGGGGGGTCCAAAGAAGTAAAGATTGTGCTTAGGGTCATGCAGCTAATCAGGAGTTGTGTCAAGACCAGAACTGGGGTCACCAGACCCTCAGCTCAACACAGTTCCACCTTGTCTGGTGGCTACCTTGAGCAGGCACTAGTGCAGGAGGGAGATGGGGACAAGAGAGCACTGCAAGTTAGAAGGAAGTCATTTTGAGTTTTAAAATTAGCTGTGGATAAGTCACACATGGATAATCAGGAGCTGACTGCAGCTTGGGCTCTAACTGAGCTTTAAGTCAATATTATAAGCTTGAATATTTATGGGTGTTTTGGTTTGTTTCCAAAAGTAGATGAAAGCGCCATCCTTCCTCCTGTCACATAAATGGAAAACACCAGAAAGGCAGGATTTATAATGCTTTCTTAGCATTTGTGCAATTTTGATATCAATGCAAGTAGACTGAAATCTAAAGGAAAACTTTGAAGGAAGACGGCATTGCTGGTTTCTTGGTGTTAAGAAGTGAGGGGTGATGAGAGAATTCTGAGTTCTAAGAACCAAAGTGTGGCTTTGCTAAACAATTAGCTAGGAAACTTGAAAAGCATGGTGGGGCATTTTTCAGGACTGCCTTTGAGCTGTTTGGTGAAAAGTGGTAACTTCAGATCTCCTCTTGTGTGTGACAGTCACCTCCCTTGCCCCGGTTATGACATTCCATGGCTATTGGAAACTGTGATCTTCTTGCCTTCTCTCCCACTTCAGTAGGACTTCAGGGCATTTTCCAAATTAATTAAATTCTAATTAAATTGTATGTTCCCTGTTATAATTTTCCAATACCCTCGAGATCATTAGAGAAGCTAAGAGCAAAGGTTTAAGAGTGGAACTCTGGGGTCATGACCTTGCTGTGTAATTTGCTAGCTATGTGATCTTGGGCAAGTCACACCTTGATAAACCTCATCTGTAAAATGGGAGTCCTGTGTGGCCCACCAAGCTGTTGGAGGATTTAATGAACGGATGGGTATGCAAACTGTAAAGTGCTGTACTCTGTAGTGCTTGGTTACTATAATCCCTGTTAACTGATGGTGGGTCCTGGGCTGTTATACAGCCTGGTAGAGGAGTTGTGTGGCTCGCCTTCTCATCTGGGGTAGGCCTAAGGAAAGGTGTCATAGGTCAGGCTTGTCCTAAGCAATTGCTTCTATTAAAGGTGATCTTTATGAGCACTTAGGATGTGCCAGGTATTCTGCTAACCCTATACATAGCCCATATCATTTCATTCCCATGGTAACCCTATGAGCATAGAATTATTACTATTTCCATTTCACTTACGTGGAAATGGAAGCACAGAGTGGTTCGGAAACTTGCCCAAGGTTACATAGCAAATAAGAGACGGACAATGAAACCAGATGGTCTTCCTCCAGACTCCTAGCTGATAACTAGGTGGCAGACAGTATTCTTCGAAGATGGCAGCAACAATAACTCTCACCCCACAGGTGCTTCTACACTGGGGCTTGCCACTTTCCCATCAGGAGGTGGAGTCAAATTTTCCTCCCCTTGAATGTGGGCTGGCCTTAGTCACTAGCTTTGTAACCAATAGAATGGGGCAGAAATGATGTTGGGTGACTTCTAAGCTAGGTCACAGAGGGTCATGCAGCTTTGCCTAGGGCTCTTGAGACATTTGTTTGCTGGGATTTGTTTTGGGCTGTTCTTGCCTGAAACCCAATTTCTGTGCTGTGAAAAGCCCAAGCCATGTGGAGGGGTTTCATGTGGGCCTCCAGTCAAACCATCCTGGTCCATGTGCCAGACATGTAGTGAAGAAACTTCCAGATGTTTGCAGTCCCCAGTCATTCAAGTCTTCCCAGCTGAGGCTCCAGACAACACAGAGCAAAGACAAGCTGTACCTGCTGTGCCCTGTCTGAATCCCAGACCCACAGACACTGTGAGCATAGTGAAATTGTTGTTCTGCATCACTAAGTTTGGAGAGGTTTGTTATGTAGCAATAGATAACTGAAACAACTCCTATACTATTTTGCCTCAGTTCCTTCGGGGCACGCCCTCCTGACTATCAGAATTCCCCATTGTCATATCCTGGTGGTCCCGGGAAAGCCTACTAGTTGTGTTTCCCATTCTCTCAAGACCCTGCAATCTCTGGATGAGAGAGGAAAACTCTGAAAATATTAACTATACTCAACCCTGCTAGGCTATTTCTTTGGCTAATTTGTACTCCTCCAATGTATCATACGACTTTATTCTGCGAATGTGCTTGTCTTCCTAAAAGGTTCCAGGGGCCAGGCCAGATACAGGTGGGATTTCCTTCTGGATGTGAGCCTGCTCAGCCACAGCCACAGAAAGGCGACCTCGGCTCCGCCTGCTGCTGGCTCTGGTGTGAAGCAGCTGAGAATGGTTTTCCCTTTGAAAAAGTCTAAGCAGTCTTATGCAGAGTCACACAAATACGACCCCAGGGGCTGAATGGGTATCTTAGTGGCCCAGCCATTTCTTAGCATGCCTGATTCCATCAGATCTCCCAGTCCTGCTGCCTGAGATTCTCTTGGCCAGGGAGCAATACCTACCAGAAGGTGGGACTGTGAGCAGAGTAGTCTTAAAGTCAGGAACGTGGTTACAGAGGGAGCCTAGTGACTGGAAGAGAGCACAAGGTGGAAGAGGAGTGGTTTCTGGGGCTGCTCAGAGTACATTCACTCTGTGAAAATTCCTCAAGCTGTGTACTTATGATTTGGGCACTTTTTCTGCATGTTTACTACACATTGATAAAAAGAAGAAAAAAAATCAGAACTGCAATTCAGCTACAGGGATGAAACCTAAAATAAGGCTCAAGAGGCAATAGCAGAGGAAGTGTGCTGTTATATGGTGGCTGGAGTGGTGCCACTCAACAAAAAAGGAGGCCATAGCTTTCCTGATTTTGTCACCAGTACCAGCATATAGCTTGGCACATAGAAGATGGCCAAAAATGTTCACTGACTCACCGACTCAAGCTTCCCCTTCCCCCCAAGTGACAGGAAAGGCCTTTGTAGAAGGCTTTTGGTTAACAGTTTCCCATTATAAGAAGATCTACACTAACTCCATTGTTGATACCAGATATGCCGCAGAACAGGTGATGCAGGGACAAATGAAGACCCTAAAATTCCCTAAACCGTACCTTAATCAAGAGCCTTGTCTGCCTACTGTAGCAGACCCTCTACAAAGCTCTGAAGAAGCAGCACGATATAATGAATCGATGTTTAGCTCAGTGTTCTACATGTATTAACTAATTTAATCTTCGCAATTGCCCTGCAAGGTGAAAACTGTTATTAATCCTATTTGACAGATGACTAATCCAAGGCACTGAGAGGTTAAGTAACTTGCCCAAAGTCACACAGCTAGCACGTGGCAGAGCCAGGATTAGATCCAGCAATCCGGCTCCAAAGTCTTAAACCCAATGGAATCCTGCCATTATGCAGATGATAATAACATGCACTTGGGAGGAATTTCCGTGATATTTGTTTGAGGAACGCTGAATAACCGAATAGAAGGTTTATTCCACAGCATCAAAAGAACCAGGGCTGGAGGCAGTGGTATTTATTTCCTGCAATTGGGGTGAAGGTGGGATGGGGCGAGAGATTTCCTGAGCTTCCCAGGCTTAAGCAAATAAGTGTTCCTTGAATCAGAGAAAACAAAGTCCTACTCATAGAAGAAACGTTGCTATTCCTCCAACCCCTCAGGATCTGAACAGATAATCAGAGCATGCAGACATTCAGCAGTAATCAATTAGTACCTACTTTAGATTAAATTGAGAATATGTAAATCGGGGGCCTCATCAAGGCTGCACAGAGCCAGTGATTTGAGACACAGGCATCAATACGACGTGCTACAAACATATCCAATCTCTGCCAATCAGAAGGGCATGCAAATCTTGTCCCAGAGCCTAAAAATTTCTTAGACGTGCAAAGCTGCTATATTTCTTTGCACACTTAAATGTGCACTTTCCTTAGCCACCCTTCTTCATCTTTCCGAAGGCACAAAATTGCTTATGGCATCAGATTCAAAGCCCTCATTGTGGAAACCCAGGGTTGGGATCACAAACAGCAGAGCATCTTTGAACTTGATTCATGATTCCACATCACCTCAGTGGTCTAGAATTTGAATTTTGTTTTGGTGGGCAGTGATTTTTTTTTTTAAGTGGTATGACCAAAATCAATGGCCCAATATGATGTGGTCTTCCTGGATTCCTCTTCAACTTCACAGAAAGGGAAATGAGAGAAAGGGACACCTATCAGTTTTGAAAGGTAGTTCTGAGAGTAGGCTCAACTTGCAACCCAAGTGACAAACATAGTCCAGTATCAAACGAAATGGGAAAATAGGGCCTTGGATGACAAGTCTGGAAAGGTAAGTCAATGAAAGGCCTGACAATGGAGTGGAGGCAGTCATAAGGCAAGTTCTATGCCTACATGTGTCTGTGGAGGGGATGCTGGCAGCACAGAAAAAGAAGCCCTAACTCAGTCAGAACTGGGGGACCAGGGAAATTACAGCCAGAGGAAAAAGGATGTTTCCAGAATGTGGTACTCAAAAAGAATCATTATTAAAGCTAGAAGATTGACACTGTTCATGGAAGTCTCTTGAGGGGTATGTCATGACTAAGAAAAACCCTGATTGCCAGCCATAGGGTTTGGTGTTAAACTGATAGTGTGAGAGCTAAGGGTTTTTAAGAGTGGTTGCGTGACCAGCCGAGGAAGCCGACAAGGTTGTCACCAAGCCTGAGGTTAATAGGAGCATTCCAGTTACAGCTGTTAAGTCTCACCTACTCAGAAAGTTGAAATTGTCACACCATCTGAGCTTTCCCTACCACCTTCTTTTGAGTGCTGAAGACATAAATCTTTATTTTTTACAACTTAAGTGAATCTAAGAAGGCTTTTAGGAGAATTCTGAGATAATCTTTGAAAACAAATAACCAACAAATATTATTTGGTACTTCCCAGATGCTGAACACAGTATTGGACATGAATGTAATTGTATGAAATTTATAAATATATTTCATAGATAAAGATATGAAAAGTATTCTTTGGGAAATTTGTATGCTAATTCTGAAAACAGACATGTGTTCAAGAAATGATTAGAAAATGGCAAAACGTAAGTGAGGGTGCAGAGATCAGAAATGGCAGAAAGCTGCTTATTTAGGAATCCTTAGAGCAGAGTCCAGAAAGGTAGGCAAGTAATAGCTAACATTTGGGAAGAAGAGTCTGAATTAAGGGTAAAGAGAAAAGAGGGAGAATATTCTTATGAAAGAATGGGCAAGAAAAGAATACTAATAAGTCTAAGTCACAGTTTATGCTAGGGGTGAAAGATGATGAAAATGCTTATAAATTATTCCCCTCCCTGCATCCACTACCTTGAAATATGACATTGCAGATCCTCCCATTAAAAGATAACATCTATTTTCCTACCCCCCGAATCTGGGTTGTCTACAGGACTAGCTTCAGCCAATGGGCATTAACAAATGAGACATAAACAGAGGTGTGAAAGCATTTACATGTTGGGGCCTTCTTTTTTTAATTGTGGAAAATAACATATATACAAAGAAAGCAATAAATTTCAAAGCACTCCACAACAATTAGTTATAGGAGTTTGGTATGGGTTACAGTTCCACAATTTTAAAGTTTTCCTTCTAGCTGCTCCAAGACACTGGAGACTAAAAAATATCAATATAATGATTCAGCAGTCATACTCATTTGTTAAATCCTATCTTCTCTGTTATAACTCCTCCTTCTCCTTTTAACCTTCTCCCAATCTTTAGGGATATTTGGGCTATGCCCATTCTAACTTTTTCATACTGGAAAGGGATGTCACTAATATGGGATAGGGGGATGGAACTAGTTGATGTTCTGGAGAGGCTGGCCCCTCTGGGTTTCAGGACTTATCTGGAACCCATCTGGAGGTTGTAGCTTTCTGGAAAATAATCATAGTGCATGAAACTTTTGTAGAATCTTAGCTAGAGCCCGAGGTGTTCTTTAGGGTTGACAGGAATGGTTTTGGTTAGGGTTTGGCCAAACATGGTAAACAGCAAAATGTAGCTGAAGCTTGCATAAGAGTAGCTTTCAGAAGTAGTCTGTTGATTCTGTTTGGACACTCTCAGACACTGATACCTTATTTGTTACACTTCTTTTCCCCGTTTTGGTCAGGAAGGCATTGTGGATCCCACTGTACCAGGGAGACTTTCACTTTTGGATGTCATCTTTCATGTAGGGAGGAAGATAATGATTTCACTTGCAGAGTTCGCTTAGAGAAAGAGAAGCCACACCCGAGCAACAGAAGAGGTTCTCTGGAAGTACCTCATAGGCATAACTATAGGTAGGCTTAGCTTCTCTGCTTCGTAAATAAGTTTCACAAGAGCAAAGCTCAAGATTAAGGGCTTGGCCTATTGACTTGGGTGTCCCTAATATTTGAGACAGTATCAGGGATTTTCCCGGTGGTAAAGTGTAATAGTTTTATATTTTTCCTCCCATCTCTCAAGGGACTTTGCCAACATCTGCTCAACATACTCTGAGATGTATCTGGGCATTACATTAAACCATACAGACTTACAAGCCCTCATTTCCATTCTGGGCTCCCTGTGTTTGGTTTATTTAAATGATCTATCCGGATTGGTTGAGTTAGATTATGTGCTACAGAAAATTTAGGTTCTGGACAAAATAAACCACTCTTCCTTTGGTCTCATAGAGTAGGTGAAGTTCTAAAATCAATGTCTTCCTTACCCCTGTATTCTTATTTACCTTAGTCTAGACCCCATAGGCTTCATTCCTATCTCTAATTGAAGCCTGATCTCTTTTTCAATTTCTTTAGCAGTTGCTGTACGTAGCAATGGTGACCTTCATAAATGCAGAACTCCTACTCTGAGCCTTAGGTTACACACAGGTATCCAAAGTTCCAGGGAAATACCAGGTTATACATATATAGCACAGCCTCTCAAAATCTAGAGATAACAATTACCACTCCGGATTAAATGTGACAGTTATAAGAGTTTACAATCTAGGTCCCAATTTTCTTATAAGTATTTTCTAAATGAGACTGTACAATATTTGCTCTTTTATTTCTGACTTATTTTGCATCACATAATGTCCCACAGGTTCTTTCACAACATTGCATGCCTACAGCTTCGTTCCTTTCTGTAGCAGCAGAATATTTGAACATATGTATGCACCACAGTTCACCATTCTACTTCTCAGTCAGTGTACCCTTCAACCACCTCCATTCATTGGGCATTATATATAATGTCCAAAGTCAACAATCGATGTCTCACATTATCCTCACTTACTGATATAATCATCAACACTTTCAATTTTTGACAATTTTCATTGCTCACACATTGGGGCCTTCTTACTGCCCTTGGAACCATGAGACCACCATGTGAATGAGCTTAAACTAAACTATGGGAATGGCTACAAGGAAGAGAACTGAGGCACCCTCGTCAATAACCTCCCAACTACCACACACATGAGGGAGACCATTTTTGACCACCTATCCTCCAGCTAAGCCACCAGGTGATGCAAATGCATGAGTAAGCCCAAAAGACACTTCAGATCAGAAGCCATGCTCAACCAACCCACAGAAGCAAGAGCCAGATAAAATGTGTGTTGTTTTAAGTCACTAAATCTGTGATGGTTTGTCATGTAACTGTCTTAGTTTGCCTGAGCTGCTATCACAAATACCACATAATGGGTTGTCTTAAACATCAGAATTTTATTTGGCTCACAGTTTTGAGATTAGGACAAGTCCAAAATCTAGATATAGGCAAGGGATTGTTTTCTTGAAGACTGTAGTATTTTGGTGCTGGCTGCTAAGAACCCTATGGTTCTGTGCTGGTTTGAAACTAGTATGTACCCCAGAAAAACCATGTTTTAATCCTGATTTAATCTTTTGGATGCAGTTGTTTCTTTTAATCCTGATTCAATACTGTAGGGCAGAAACTTTTGATTAGAATATCTCCATAGAGATGTGGTGTGCCCAATTGTGGGTATGATATTTTGATTAGATGAAGATGTGACTCCACCCATTCAAGGTGGGTCTTGATTAGTTTACTTGAGTCCTTTAAAAGAGGAAACATTTTGGAGAGAGTCAGAGCCTACAGAAATGACAGAAACCTTGGAGCCAACAGAGAGATGAGAGAAACTTCAGAGCAGAGCCAACACAGGTTCTGACATTTGGAGAATAGAGACACAGATGTTTGGAGATGCTTGGAGCCCAGCAGATGTCACCATGAGATGTTAAGAAAGCCAGAACCTGGAGAAAGTCCAAGGGAAGCCAAGAAAAGAAAGCCAGCCCCAGAGAAGCAAAGTGAGGGGCCCCTACAGGGACGGAGTCTGAAAGCAACAGAGCTCAGGAGCAAGGGACCAGCAAGGGACCAGCATGCCTTCCCAGTGGACAGAGATGTTACAGATGCATTAGCTTTTCTGGAGTTAAGGTATCTTTCCCTGGATGCCTTAGTTTGGACATTTTCATAGGCTTAGAACTGTAAACTTGTAATTTATTAAATTCCCTTTTTAAAAGCCATTCCAGTTCTGGTATTGTATATTCAGACAGCTTGCAAATTAACACAAGTTCCTTGGGTTTCTCTTCATATGGTGATGTCCTCTCCTTTCTCTTCTGAGTTCCCTCCGGGTTCCTGCTTCTCCCTGTGACCTTCTTATAAAACCGCCAGTAATCCAGTTAGGACCCACCCTCATTCAGTTTGATACACTTTAACTAAAAATAACATCTTCAAAGGTCTTATTTACAATGGGTTCACACCCACAGACACATGGATTAAAATTAAGAACATATCTAAATTGGGGTATATATTCAAACTACAACAGTAACTAAAGCTAGCTGATATATTGGGTAATATCTTAGTTTGTATGGAGGAAAAATTTATTTGAAAAGGGATGAAATAAATTGGGTAGTTAAGACCAAAGAAAGACCTGAACATCAGGAGAGCAAAAGACAATCAGGACCTCTCAGACATTCCTTGGCAGGAGAATACTATGAAAAAAGTGGTATTTTGAGAAGAGATGAATAATAGATTGGAAGGGTAAAGCTTGGAGTAGAGAAGCCCATCTTGGAGGTGATAAGGGTTTGGATAAGGGAAAATCCCAGGATCTCAGGGGCATTTTGGAGGAAGGAATAGCAGCTAAGACAGATAAGCTATAGACAAGGAAAGGATGGCCTTAAAGATATTTCCAGTGTTTATCCTTTAGGAGCCTGGGTAAACACTGGTGTCAAAGACGTACAAAGGGAAGTTGGGAAGGGCAGGCAAATCAAGTGTGAGCCAATCAGAAACTTCAAAGCTGTAAAAAAAATTGTTAAAAATCACCTAAAAGAGTAATTTATTGGAAGAATCAGGGTATCCTACAGGCTACAGGGAAAAGCTGACAACCCAAGCCTTAGAAAAAGATAAGAGGGAAGCTAGGCTTGGAGACCTCAGCAGCAAGATTTTATGGATCTTCACCCCTCCCTACCATTCCAGGGTGCCCTTGTTCTTTGTTCAGTTCAAATTCTTAAGAGAGAGAATCGGATTGACTGCGTGCCACCCAATGGATAAGCTCTTCGGTTAGGTGTTCATGGATTCTGATTCAATCAGCTGTGGCAGAGGATAAGAATGGTAAGTATATAGGGTACATTTTCCAGAGCTGTAAAGAAGCTGATGAGAACTAGGAAGGAAATAATTTTCACCTCCATAAAATAGGCAAAGATAATAGACTGCAATGTGAACAGACTGAATTTGAAGCGAAAGCAGTAACTCCACATGTGGATATCCTACTGGAAGTTTGAAACTAGTGGTTAAGCCCAAAGTTTCAGACATGAGTGATATCTGCCTATATAAGTTAGGGTGGGCAACAGCAAATAATGAACAAGTCATCTTCAAAAAGGATAGCAAAAGAAGACCCTAGGGCTGAGGCCTGAAGCTGTGGGCAATGCCTTTAGGTGTGAAAGAAGAAAGGGGACCAACTAAAGGAGAAATGGCAGAGAGAAAGAAACTAAAAGAAAAATGATATGGAAACCAAAGCAGGAGTGCCTGGCCAACTTTTTGTCTAATGAAAAAGTTGTCAAAGACACTAGGACTAGACAAAAACTGCTTCATGTGTTTATGTCATCACTGATGACTTTCAGGAGCAGAAAAGAGAGGATGAAGGTTAATCCCTTTGCCCCAAGGGAAGGCTTAAAAAGTAAAACCTTTGGAGGCATCTACAAAGAAACCATGCCAGATGATCTGGTACTATTAAAAAACAAACAAACAAACAAACAAATGGGCTGATTTTCTTGGAGAATATAAGGCTAGAGAGAGAAATAATTGGAGGTATCTTCAAATGTCCATGGATCAGCTTTAGGAATGTCTTCTTTTGAGGAAAAGAGTCCCCAAGTTCTGTTTCCTTATAGCACACATGGAGATGTCATTCTATAGTGGACATGCCCTTATTGCTCACAGGGATGCCCCTGGGGCTTCCTTGACTGCAGTTAATTTCCAGGACATGGCACCACTAAATATTAGCATGTCCCCTTGTGTTAATGGCAAATGGCAAGAGGCTCTCATAATTTACATATTTTTATGGCTGTTCTGTGGAAGCTAATTTTGCCTAACAAAACCCCATTAAGTTTTAGCTCCATCCTTTTCCCTTCCTCCAACTCCCCGAACTGGGACTTACATGTTAATTGCAGCCAGTCTATGCTAATTAGGTTTCATTTCCATTTCTTAAAGAGACAGATGCCATCCGGCCCTGCCCTAGCCATCACTCCCTCCCACCTCCACTGCCGCCTTTCAGAGGCTAAACTCCAGACAGGAAAAAGAATCCCCTTAAGGCTTATACGTGAAGTTGGAAGGCAGAGGGGTCAGGTGCTTCTACCTCCATTCCTTATAATTTCCTTCAAAGACGAAAATGTTTCTTCTTCATGAGAATCTAAGTATAGCATTTCTAATTGAGAAACAAACCAAAATACTATTAGATTCCTTAACTACACACAAACTCAACAAAACACCCACAAGGCTTACTATTGTCATTGCTTTGACCCAAAGCCCATCAATGCTGGAGCTTTCATCTGAACGGTGGCAAATCTGGGCCCATCTCTATAGCTGAGTTAGGATTTAAAGGGCAAGAACTTCCCAAGCAAAAGGGCAACTACCCAGACTAGTGTTTGGTTCTGTTTGTTGATTAAGTGTCTATTAGGCACACAAAAGGCATTGGGGAGGATAAAAAGATGGATAATAATAATATTATAAAATAAGGTACCTGCCATTTATAAAGCATTACTGTGAACTTGATTAACATATATGATCACATTTTAATCATCACAACAATAATATGATAGGTATTTGTGTCATTGTTATAGACGTGAAAATTGAGGCTTAGAGAGGCTAAATGATCTGTCTAAGGGCACATAGTCTATTAGTTATGTGATGTCAAAAATACAGCTGTGCAACCAACCACCAAAAAACTCAGTGGCATACTATAATAAGACTTATTTTTGTTGATCATGAGCCTGTGGGTCTGCTGGGGAAGTTTGGCTTCAAGATAGAGGTCACCTTGGCTTAGCTGAAGGTTGAGTTCAAGTCTGTTTCATGTGTCTCTCAATCTTCTTGGACTAACAGCTAACTGAAAGGTTTAGGAGACGAAAGGGTGAGAAAGAAGAAAGGTACACCAGGAAATTTAAAGTGGGGGGGTGTATTTCTGCGCTCCTGGGTAGAACTCACCGAACCCAAGATAGTGGGAGGTGAGTGCGCGCATGGGCTTTGGTGCGGGCAGCTTTTAAGGATGGAGGTCAGGTGACGTCCGGAAGGGGCAGTTCATTAGTTCCTGAAGTCAGGTTGGGAGGGGTGACACAGCCTTCGCAGCTCCAGTTGCAGTGCCCTTCCCCATTCCCTGACCTAACACTAACCTGGAGCAACTTCTGCTCATGGTGATGGCAGAAGCATAGAGGATGAGTAGATACACATGATGGCCTCTTAAGGCCTCTAAAGGCCTAGGCTCAGAACCCAGCCCCTGTCACTTTCGCCCACTTCCCATGTCCAATTCAAGTCACACTGCCAAGACAAACATCAATGGACAGGAAATTATTTTATGTCCAATCAAGTGGGAAAGACTGTAAAAATCATGTAGAAAAGGCTTGTGATGTGTAATTCTTATAAAGGGAGGGCATAGAGAAACTGAAAACAATGATCCAATCTACAACAGAGAGATAAAAAAATGGTAAAAGTGGGGCTCAAACTCAGGATGAGCTGGCTCTAAAGTCCATCCTTCTAACGATTATGTTATATGCAAACACTTAACGATAATCAGGCAGTGGTAAATGAATAAACAGTAATGACACATTCTGATTGGGAAATAGATTAGGCTTCAAAAAGTCCATACCTGAACTTGAAGATGAGGAGGATTTTTGACAGAGAGGCTGGTTAGCATATTGCTGTTGGAGGAAACAGCATGGAGAAAGCTGAGTGGATGAATGGAAAGGTATGATGTCTGTCATCATGGGACTTGAGTGTAGGGTTCCAAGAGTGGTAGGGAGTGGTGAGAGCTGAGAATGAAAAGTAAGACTGAGATCAGGACTGAGTTCTGAACACCTACATGATATGATCAGATCTGGAATCCCATAGGCCAGTGTTTCTGAAACTTTAATGTGCACATGCATCGCCTGGGGATCTTATTAAAATGCAGATTCTAATTCAGTGGGCCTGAGGTAGAGGCCTGAGATTCAGCATTTCTAACAAGCTCTCCAATGATGCTGTTAACTCTTCTTTCACACTTTGAGTAGCAAGACCCTGAGCAAGCAGGCTGCTGGCCATTCAAAGTCAGGAGTAATGCTTTTTCCCACTTTGTTCTTACACAGTGTCTAACACATTCGTCTACACATAACAGAACCAACATCAGGATTGGATGATATTGCTTCTGCTGTTGCACGTGCTTTCTCCTTACTTTTAATGGAACTCTTTGCCTTCCCCCAAGCCTTCCCCTCTCAGCTATAGAAAGCCAACGCTCTCCGACACCTTGTTGCATTAAGTACCTGCCTACATATGCATCAGTTCCTTTGCTCTTTAGGAAGGGAGAAAATCAAAGTGCTGCGAAAGGCAACCTTCTATTACTGGAGGTCTATGCAGATTCATTAGCGCTTTGGGGAAGCCATCAGAAGTTGATTGTGCTTGAAGGGGTTGCTCATCTCCTCCCATTTCCTAATTTGATTTCACGGCTCTGCAATGAGATCAGAATTAGAGCCACATTAAAGACGGGAAGAGGGAGAAAAAATCCACCACCAATCAAATTCTGGAAGTTGCAAGGTGCCGTCTTCAGTCTCCCAAAGAAATTACCCATTGCATTAAGGTGAAGGTGACCCCAAAGGGGACCGCAGACTGAAAAGTCATGGCTTTTATAGTTGACTTACAGAGCAGGAAGGAGACTGATTGCAGAGAATTCTCACATTTGTGGGTGAAGGGCTCTGGAAAAAAGAAGGGAGAAGGATTTCAGAAGTCCTACTCTGTTTAGGGTTCACCTCACGAATAGGTGGCTTGTTTGGTGCCAAATAAGGGGCATCAGAGCTCATGTCTCAGGATGCTCTTCCCCAACTGCCTGTCCTTGAACTTAGACACTCACGAGAACAGACTCATTCCTTTAAGTTCAGATGGTGTTCAGGTGCTTGTGGTAAATGCTTTCAATGCCCTGCCTCAATCCCCTTGGCACCCACTTCTCTCTTCTGCAGGCTGCTGACCATAAACCCTTACTGCTCTCTGCCTGAAGGCTTTTATCCAGGCCAAGGCAGCATGCTCTGGCCTCAAACAAGACAAGCTGGAAATGCCAGATAATTAATGCCCTGGGAAGCAGCTTCCTCACCCCTCTGGTTGGGATAGCTCTGTGGCATGTTCCACGCTGTCTCCCAGTGTTACCCAACAGGATTGCCATTCAGTTGCCTGCAATGGTAACTAGCTTGATAACACACATTGTCCTGGTGTCCTTTCCTTCTTTGTCATGCTTCTCTACTCCTCTACTTGTGTTTCCTGGTATCGACTTTCAGAGAAAGTCCTTACACTCAAGTATTTGTCTTAAGATCTGCTCCTGGGAGATCCTGAACTAAAACTTCCTCCATGAAAATGCCACCACTCTAGGGTGGCAAAGGTTCAGGGGTTTGGAGATGAATGGGACTTCATGGGTTAACATGTTCTGAGTAAAATGTGGGAGAGGAACTCAGGATGGGAGTACAGGGTGTGTGGGGGTGGCTTTGGAAACAAGCTGAGGGAGGTTGCACATAGGTCACTGATATCAGACAGGAAGGTACCAATGTATCCTTCATTGCAGTTCTGCTGGAGGCTGTCCAATTCTTGGGTTTTCATTGTAAAATGGGAAAGATTAATGGGCTCCTCTAAGAAGTAGGGGTTGAGCCTTGCCTTGCCTCTTCCTGGGAAGTCACAGGTCGTTTTCTTTTCCTAATCCTCGATGTCCTTGAATGTAACTGGAGATAATAATATCCACCGATGCAGGCTGCACTGAGCTCAATGTGGAGGAAAGACCTCAGACTCTGCAGGCCTGTGTATAAACCCTCACTCTGCCTTTTACTTGCTGGGTGATCTTGTGCCAATTACCAAACTTCTCTGAGACTGGTTCCTTACCTATAAAATGGAAATATCATTTTGAACCACATGAAACTGTCTATATTTGAGGGTTTTGGCCTACAGAAATGGCAGTTTTATGTAGTTCAATGTAAGACCTACCTTGAAGAGTTTATGGGAGGATTTAAAACATATATAAAGCAACTAGTGCATTGACTGGCACAAAATAAGTGCCCAATGTATCACTATAGTTGCTATGATTATTATTATTGAAATAACATCTTATGGTGGTCACACCACAAAAATTGTCAAACTCTGCTCATATTTCAGGTAATGATGATAATAGTAACTCCTTGCCCAAGGGCCCTGTTTGCCTGTACTGACCACCGTCCAAAATCAAAACAAAGGAAAAATCACTGGACATCCAGAGGCTGGGAAAGTATACCAGGCTGTGCATATTTGCAGGCTTACTGCAGAAGACAATTTTTTTGTTTGTTTTCTCAAATGTCATATTGGAACCATTGTTAATAAAAGAATAAGAGATGATTTCAGCTTCCTTCTTTGTGAGTGTTGTGTGTGTATGTGTGTGTCGCTCAGGTTTAAGAAATAAAGTAAGGCCCAGCTAAAATTAACTTTATCATTTTATAAAATAGTCATTGAAAGAACCATTGCAAATATATTCATTATTATAAAAAGCTGAGCGCTGTGCACCAGTGCGCGCGGCATCTGTCTGCTCACTAATTCTCCCGTTATTATTACCCACTGAAAGGGCAGGCAGGAGAGAATTCCAGGCAATCTCCCTCGCCAGAGGCTTACAGGTTTCATGGAGCACTCAGAACTCCCCCAAACGTGGTCCTTGAGCATTTGGTTTGCTAATCTTGTTGATGTGACAGAAAAAAAAATATATATATATATTTTATATATATATATATAGAAAATAGCTAATGGCTTTAATTTTCTTAGACCTGACAGCTAACCAATTCATCCCACCCCAAACAGTTACTTATCTGATTCCCACTCCTCTCTCTGTCTCACACTATCACACTCCTCTTTTTTAAACCTGTCAGTCAACTCTGTCTGTGTGTCTGTGTGATGGGTTTAATTTTATTTTGTTGTCTCTCAGAAGGTCACAAATTGCAGATGCCAAGCAGGGAGGGACAAGCAGAATGGCCTCATCAAAGTTCTATGGCAGCTAGGCACAATCAGGACAACATGTGGTCTAGAGTGTGAGTGCACAGGGCCATTGTGAAAAAAGGGGGCCCGGGAGGCAGATCTGGTGGGCTGCGGGCCTGGTGGTGGCAGCCCCTGCAGACCAGCCTCCAAGAGAGTGAGAAACCTGGGGAAGGCAGGAGTATCTAGGAGGGGCACAAGGTACTGATATTTCAGAACCCAGGATCAGAAGGACAACTGGTCAGGAACTTGGTAAAAAGGTATTTCAAATTGATCGCTCCTCTTTCCCTCCTCTCCCCTGATTCCTGTGGCTGGTGTTGACTTTCAATCTGGAGCCAAGGCTGCATTTGTGAACATCAAAAGTACAGGAGCAGCTGCTGTAGCTGCACCAAATGAAATTGAACTACCCTTT